>CAUYQG010176604.1:0-13934 GCA_963574415.1 Tarsius wallacei
ATGAGGTCTCGCCAAGTTGCCCAGGCGGGTCTCGAACCCGCGGTCTCAGGCAATCCACTCATCTCAGCCTCCCAAAGGCGCGGGATTACAGGCTGAGCCACCGAGCCCGGCTCTTCATGGATCTTATGACTAGAATTGATCTTCTAATTCTGGTTTAGTAGATCATGATTCTTCGGTAATAGGTTCCTGACTGGTTTCTACAGCAGACAGATTTTATGAATGTTGTGAATTTGATATGACTTTAAGTCTTTCTTTCTTTTTTTTTTTTTACGTGATAGTGTCTCCCTATGTCACCCAGGCTGGAGTGCAGTGGCACGATCAGAGCTCGCTGTAGCCTTGAACTCCTGGGCTCAAGCAGTCCTCACACCTCAGCCTCCCAAGTAGCTAGGACTACACGCTGTACCACCACACCAGACTAATTGTTTATTTTTTGTAGAGATGGGAGTCTTGCTATGTTGCCTAGACTAGTCTTGAACTGTCCTCAAGCAATCCTCCCACCTTGGCCTCCCAAAACACTTGGATGATAGGTATGAATGACTGTGCCTGGCCGTTGATACAGCTTTTCTGAGGAGTTTGTATCTGATCTGTGAAGTTAATATGAACTAATCATGTTGTTGTTAGCCAAAAAGGTAGATTTTTAAATGGCATCAACTAGATATTTTTACCCTTGATCTGAGCCAAAAAGCCGAGAAGTGATAGCTAGGTATGTTTAAACATTCTCTTTATTATTAATTTCATCCTTTGGATGATGTAAAAGAAGCAGCTGGACCTGAATGCCAGTATTGATTCATTATTTGCATTAGTAAGTAAGATACTTCAACATTAAGCTTGTTGTATGAGTGTGTTTCACTGAGTTGTGGAAATCTTTTGATAAACCTTGCAGTGCCAAGTCATGCAGTGAAAGGAGGAATTGCTTGATTCCCTATTTTGCTTTCCATGGATTCCCCATCATAATGCAAGGAGAGTAAGGGGTGTGGAGAGGGAGAACCCAGCCTGAAATGGTGCGAGGCGTTTTGCAGGTGCTGCATTGAAGGAGAAATGGACATTTTCATGCATGCGTACTTTCTTCCTGCTTTTCACATCCCCCTAAATAAAAGTAGAGACTATAAGTATTTACCATACATTTCTTTTTAGAGAATGGTGTGATAAAGATTTATTTAAAACATCACAGGCTTTGCTGATAGTAACAGCTCAGCAAATAATTTTTTCTAGTATTGATTCTATTCTTCACACAGCCATTTACTCCAGGTTTCTATGACAACAGCTGAAATCAAAGGCCTTTCACAGTATGTACGTTCTGGAATACTAAGTAAGTTTTGTTGTTGTCAGGAGGTGAGCTTGGTTTTAGCCAGCAGTCTGTAGAAAGCAGAGAATGTGTTTTTGTTAGTTTGTCTTAATGCTTACCAGACATAACTGTGTCTTTGACCCATTGCTTGTAATAGAGTGTTTCTTTTGAATAAGGGACATTTAATTTTAAGTTTCTTTTAGCATCATTTTCATACCAACTCACAGATGTTTCTTTTGTCTTCAAAGAAAGTTATATTTTCCCTTTCAACTCCTCTCAGAAGGAAGCTCAAGAAGCCAAAAGTGTTAAGCCCTTGTAGGGGTGTTGCTTGCTGTGTCTTTGTCTCCTTTCTTTTAACCACCTAAATTCATCCCTCCTGACTCCATGTTATTAGTATTGCCTTCCATCTGTAATGTGCCTATACAAATTTTATCTTGTTTGAGCTTCTCAATGGTCCTGTGAGGTAACAAGCATCATTTCCCCCATCTTATAAATGAGAAAACTGAGGCTTGGAGAGTTGAGGAGTCAAAGTGAGGCTGTCCAGCTCTGAGTCCAGTGTTCTGTGCGTTACATCACATTGGTCTTTATACCATGGAAAGAAAGTCAACTTGTGAACCCCTCTAATAAACTGCTCCAAGATAAGACAAAAATCATTTTACCTCAACAGGCTCTGGAGTCATAAGATGCCACTTTAGAAATAGGGGCCCTGTGGACATGGTGGGTGGTGGTGCCTGGAAACCATATGTGGTGCAGTTCACCAGGGTCACGTCTTCTCTTCTATTGCACCCTGAGCTGCAGATTGGGAGGCCCTCTGGCCTTCTGTGAGCACCTGGCTACTGAAGAGCACCCAAGTTGCCCCAGTTAGGCTGAGCAGGGTAAAGGCAACAGATGGATTATATTGTTTTGTTAAAATACTAAGTTTATGGTAGAATATTCCCTTTCAAGAAAATAGAAAAGACAAAAATATAGGAAAAACATAAAAAATACTAAGTGTAGAGGTCTAGGGCATGATTTGAAATTGTTGGCTATATATTATTTTTGTTAAATAATTTATGTAAACTTATTATTCAAAATATTGACCAAGATAAAAATATTTTATTTTACATATGCCATTGTATTCTGCCTGGTTTAAAAAAGAACAAAAAAAGAGAAAGCATTTAAAGTGGATGTTAATAAGTATTACTAATTTATGTAAGTCATGGTAGAAGATGAAGAAAAAACAGGTAAGGATAGTCAAGGGGTCGTGGGCCTATGCTCATGATAAGAAATTCTGTTTTGATGGTAGAATTGAGGTAATACAAGAGAGATTACTTTCTTCTCTAAATTACAATTATGTGTAGGTTTTTAAAAGCAGAAAGGCTAAAAATGTTTACATATTTTCAATTTGATCTATCCAGTATAAAGATGTATGGAGGCAGTTGGGAAAAATTAGTTTTTAGTAACTTTTGTTCTTTTTTTCCCCCCATTTTGAAAAGATTTCATTTGCTGCTTGTGGGCTCCCAGAGAGCTTAATGGCAGAATTACTCTTAAAGCCTTGCACCGTTTAGAGATTTGGATCAGCATTAGCCATTTCTTTTCAGATGCTCCCTCCTTTTCCTATAAACTTGCAGTGATAAATCTCAGATTTGGTTTCTAGAATATGAAATTCTTACTCAGTGAAAGCAACAACCCAATAGCAAAGTAAGGTTAATTATTAGATGATTTATTCTTCCATTAATTTCTTCCTTTAAAAAATTATGGTAAAATACACGAATATAAAACTTACCATCTTTACCATTTTTAGGTATACAATTAAGTGGCATTGAGTACATTCACATTGTTGAGTTGGAGTCTCACTCTGTCACCCAGGTTGGAGTGCAGTGGCATGATTATGGCTACCACAGCTTCAACCTACTTGGCTCAGGCAATCCTTCTGCCTCAGCCTTTCAAGTAACTGGAACTACAGGCGTGCGCCACCACGCCCGGCTAATTTTTTGATTTATTATAAAGATGAGGTCTCGCCAAGTTGCCCAGGCTGATCTTGAATCCCTGGGCTCAGGCAATCCTCTCACTTCTGCCTCCTAAAGTGCTGGGATTATAGGAGTGAGCCACCATGCCTGGCCCCTTCCATTCACTTTTAATATGGGCTAATTCATTACAGGAATTGTTTTCTAACCATTCATTTAGAGGTAGTCTAGCATCATCCTCCTGCCTTAGACTGGCCTTCATTGGCAGGATAGGAAGGGCATTATGTCAGACACAAAAATTTCTCTCATGATCATGATTTTTGTAATTACATCCTCATGTGGGGCTTCAGTATTTGGGTTAATGACCAAAAGAACTTTGTGAATGAAATGAAACATTACACGAGCAGCTTCGTCAAGAAAAATCACTCTAGTCTCCATGATAACTGAACCTCTGATGGGTCTCACCTTTGAGGTTAGAATGTAGTTGCCTTTTGGAGGGTAAAATGTCCTCCTTCCTCCTTGCTTCCTACTTCTTTCCCATTTCACCCTCTGAAACCCCTGTCCCCACCCCAGTGGAACACATCCAGTACCCCAACCAAAAGGCTGATCCTTAATTTTTAAACTCTTATAGAGTAGACTTCTAACAGTTAAAATCTTAAAAATTCTCTAATGTTCAATAAATCTTATGTCTGGTCCACTCTGGACACTGCCTGAAGAAGGGAAGTTCAGTTGTCTCATGAGCACATGCTGACCTGGCTAGAAAATATTTTCTGTCATTGCCCTGCCCTGCCTCCTAATAAGATTGATGCTACCTTGTATCATTTCTGTGTCAAAGTCAATGAACAGCTACCTTTTGAAAACCTAGTGGGCCTCAGAGTTTTAGTAAGTGACAGTTATTTCTACTTTCCAATAAAAGAAAGTTGTTAGAATGAGAGTATTTGGTTCAAGGTCCTACAGAAGAGAGAGAGAGACAGACATAAAGGCTAGTCAATTACTAATCTGCACAAGTACAGAACTTGAAACTGAAAAGAGACAAATAGTAATAATATTAGTAGTTGATACTTGAGCAGTCCAGTACTGTTTATATAGCTCTTCATTGTGTGTGTGTGTGTGTGTGTGTGTGTGTGTGTGTGTGTGTGGTGTTTGGGTTTCATGCAACCAGAAGAATAAAATTTTCGATGGAATCACAGAAAATTTGAGTTACTTATAGTTCAGTGTAATGACTACTTCGATTCTGAAGGTTTTGTAACTGAGTCCTTTTTAATTGAAAACTTTTCTCATGTCAGGTATCTCAAAGTGAGTGATTAGTGGACTAATCCATTTCCTTTCATTCTCATAGCCTTCCTGTCATTTGTAAGACTCAGATGATACACAGTGAAACTCAGGCTGAAATTTAATTGTGTGTGTTTGCCAAAGTAACCAATGGCCTAATTTCCACAACCCTGTCCAGCAGATAAATGTCTCTGAAAAAAAATCAGGCTTCAGAGACAATGAGAGGAAGCCATTCTGGCTCACACTTACTGACCAGCAGCAGGTGATAAAAATGGACCCTGGGACACAGACACAGGAGCAGTCTCTAAATCCATATAATTATTTGAGCATCCACCAACGCAGTAGTCCTGTGTATCTGTGACTTTTCCCAATCTGTAGATTTAAAAAATAGTTTTCTGATGTTCAGATACTAGAAACATTGTACTGAGGGTCTAATGTCTCCTGATCCATCCTTCCTCCTATTCCATGACATCATCTGTCTCTGCCACAATGGTTGTGGAGCCATCACTGAAGTAACTTCATCCATTAGAGGGGCAGGGCTACATCACCCAGTCACTGGGATACACAAGGTTAATATACTCAGTAGCTTAGTTGGCAAGAAACTCTGCTTTGCCCTTGGCCCTCTTGACCTGCTCTGACATACTTTCTCACTACGCTGTCTAATTATGAGAGGGAATGACTATAACAAAAAGGCAGACAATAACAAGTGTTGTGCAAGAGGGAGAGACATTGGAACCCTAGTCAATTCTTAGCAGGGATGTAAAATGGTGCAGATGCTTTGGAAAATAGTTTGGTAGTTCTTCAAAACCGGGTGGAAGAGAACAGAGAGTGACTACTAATAAGTAAGTGTTTTCTGTTGGGGGTGACAAAAATGTTCTAAAGTTAGATATGATGATGATTGCACACCCTGTGAGCATGCCAAAGATGATTGGATTGTACACTTATAGGGTATGTGAATGATGTGTTAATAAAGCTGTTAAATAGCCGTTAGTCCTCATAGTGTAACATTTTCATCTTTTTCCTAACTGCCTATTTCTTCTGTGTTAATGTCATCTGTAAAAGAGGAAAAAATGTATTTTTTAAAAATTATGTCAATTTTCTTTAATTACCCAAGGTCCCCCAGAAAAACTCATATTGTTTCTATCCTATTTTGTTTGTAATTTCTATAGATAACTAGAAAATCTTGGGAAAGATGGCATAATTGCTCAATTAAAACACTTCATTGTTGGTGATATGGCATCATTTATATCTCAGTTTAATAGTTCTCTTTTTACATAGATGGGCACAACTCAGGTACCTACTGTGTTAGTTGGTAGCTGTGCAATTCTTGAGACAGGGGCTAATAATATGATGAAATAGCAGGTCATGAGCAAACACACAGGAATTTGCTGCCAGTCTTTGAAGCAGTGTGAGAGATTGTAGATAATTTGGCACTCATAAGTAGAAAGAGAGCAAAGGTATAAAAAACATAAACCAAAAACCTGTGCAAATATAATAACAAATTTATATAGTGAATGAGTTCCTCCAGGAAATGGAAAATGCGTGGGCAGAGGAAAAGAAAAAGGCTGAGGACCAGACCCTGGGGGATTCTGTGGATCAGAGAAGGGAGCATCTGAAGGAATGAGGTGGAAACTTGGGAGAACCAACACAGTTTGATGGAGCGGTATTGGATGTAGCTGAATGCTAATAGGATGGATACATTCTTTCAGAGCTGGCTAAAAGAAGCTGATGTCCTTTTCTCTATCTTTTTTTTTTTTTGAGGATACGAGTCGGCTTTTGGAAAATAGAAGGATATGTAGGAAATGGAGGCATCATTTGAGTGGGACTATTGAAAGAATTTTAATAGTAATTTTAATTTTAATGATTTATAATGGTAGTATTGTGTTACCTTAATGGTTAGCAAAATAAAATTATAATGATTTTGCTAACCTTTAATGTAACACAATACTACCATCCTATTTAATGGATGATTTTAGATGATTTTAAAATTTAAAGCATTATTATAAACTATAGAAAAGAAATGGTCAAAAGATTTCTCTTATGGACTTTGTCACAAAACTAGATGGATCCCAAGGAATTCATGTGGGTTGGCTAGGCATGTTTCTAAACCAATCCAGAAGATATCTGTTTATTTTCAAGATGATTAAAGAAAGATATTTGGCAGCTTCCCCAGTGACCTATGATGCTCTAATAGCACTCACTTCCTTTTACTTAACTAAAATATAAAAGTACAGAGAGATAAAACTCTCCAACGTGCCAGCCAGTAAATGTTCTTGCTTACTATAAACTTGGCTTATCTTATAGAATCAACAATAAAGAATGATGTGGGAGCCATAAACTGCCATCTCCTGGCAATAGTATCCTGTTATGAACATCGGCAGATTGAAGATGTAGTTCCTCAAAGGGACTTAAGTACTTGGGGCACAGTTCCAGGGACATTGTGTTCTACTAGACATCAGCAATTTCTACTGCATGAACAGCACAGCCCTTTAGAGATTAAAGGCCACTTTGGGAAGGTAGTAAGGTTTCAGAGTATAGGCACAAAATACACTTGACCATTACTCTAGATTTTTTATTTCCTTTTATTTTTAAAGAACAGTGGTCATTTGGAAATATTCCCCCAGCTCCTGCCTCGCACTCATAGGTCATGAAGGCATTTCTGACAGAGAAGTAGTTTAGGATTAAGAAACTGCTAACACTTTGGTGAGAAAACTAGAATCAGGATTAGGGGACCAAGAGGTTCCCCACTGTTAGGCAGCCAAGAGACACCTTCCAGGCCCTCCTACTGCAAGACTTTAGGGATTCACACATGAAAAAAGTAGTCTTGAGTTGTCTAGTCTATAAGTAGGTCATGGAGGAAATGAGCTCTTTCAGGCAACTTGTGAAAAAGGAGGAAGTGTCATGTAGGTGTCAGTTCACCACATACATGAATTTCTTTTTAGCAGGTTTAGGTTTTCTGTGGAATGAGAACAGAGAAGCCAGAAACTGATAAGGGTGAAATGAATTAATGAAATCTTTTATCTACTTGGTGCCTTTGTCAACAGGATAAAAGTTTGTGTTATGGGCCTTTGTGGTCTTCTTTTAGAATATTCCATGACACCCATTCCTAAAATGAAAGCCAGGCCAGATTTTCCTCTCTCCCTGAAATCTTCACTTCTCCTGCCACCTCTGTTTGTTTATCAAGGCTCAGATCACTGGGTCTTTGGAACTTGTGTGACATCTTTCTCAAGTTGGCATCTTACTGTGTAGAACTCCACTAGGAATGTGAAGCACATTTTGTTGAAATATATTCATCATACTTAATGTCCTCAGACTATTGAGAATATTTAAGTTTTGTAATAAAATATTTATTTTCCAAAGCAAAGCTCAGTTTTGTATTAGACTATTCCATGAGTATAAATGCATTTATGGAGGAAAATATAGATTCTTCCAGATTTCAGTTAAGGGAAATTATGATAAGAGCCAGCTGTTCTGAAGGCTGCTCCTGAGCTATTTCTTAACCCTGGCCTCTCTCCTCTCCATAGCTATTTTTGTGTTCGGTGTAAAATGTCTCTACCCATTTCTCTCAGAATAAGCATTAACATTTTCCAAAGTTGGTCATGTTTCCTCAGCAGTCATCTAATGCCCCTGGAGCGTCTTAGTTTCTATTTTTACTCCTTCGAAACAGAAGAGATACATGTGGAAGATTTGTAAGTTTCACATTTCCATGTTCTCTTTCTTTTAGTTGTGAAGTTTCAAATGCATCTAGAACAAACCTATCTCCACATTGCATCAACCGTATAGGAGGCAGGAATGCATGTTTTGTGAGCAAAAGCTTTGAGAGAAGGAAATTTCCATACTACGATTTACTGACTACTATTGCTGGGCTTTAGTTTCCTCATTTGTAAAATGGAAATATTAATACTGCTTACCTTTGCAGGGTTGGAGTGAGCATTACATGAGATAATGCATGTGAAGGGCTAGTGTCAGACCTGGAGAAAGATCACGATAGATGTTCGTGATGACGGTGGTGATGATGATAAAGGATTTGGGGTCTCAAAAAGTTGTATTGCAGCATTAGAACATAACATTTGCAGATAAGAAATCAGATCACATAATCTGCCAAGGTTATTTGAATTTGCTATGTGGACGAGAAAATTACTTCTCTGTCACTTAATGGCTGCAATATATTCTCAGTCCATTGAGAGGTATGCATACACATGTTTGTCATGTCTCCTGTCCCTGCCTTGATCATCAGGAGTTTTTCTTTAGCTCTTTAAAAAACCCGGCACAGCTCTTAATGTTATGCAGTGCATGCGGTAGGCTTTTTACAAATATTTATTCAATTAAAAATCATATTATCCTGCAAAATTGTACTAATACAAAGATTCTGGAAAAAGCGACAAGATTTTGACTTCATGAAGTATTACAAGGCATTTACTTTTAAAGTAAAAGGAATTAAATTAGCAAATAAAGACCTTAGAAATTACCTGGACCTAGTTTCTTTTACTAAGAATTTACTCTCCCTTGCTTTTGCCTAGCAGAGTGCCTGTCACACACTGAAATGAAGTAAATGGCTGTTAATAATGAATGAGCCATCTTCATATTAGAGGTCTTGGTACCAAGCACTAGAAACCAACTCAGGCTAACAAGAGGAAATTTACTGAAAGGATATTAGAGGACCCACAGAATTGTTCTGAGACTAGCAGACCACACTTGAAAGTGAACAGAAAGCATTGGCTTTGTAGCAGGAAGCATCTACTCAGAACCCACAGTCCACTTTCTTCTATTCTTGGGTGACCCACTCTAGGGTCAGAATTCTCTGAGTGTGTGATGACTGAGCTCAGATCACAGGCTTGCAGCCAGGCTGTACTAGGAGCAGAGGGTTGGGGGGAGGGAGAAAGGATCTAACCCATCACTTTCTGTAATGGGAGATGGCACCTGGGACCATCCTCCCTACACAGCTATACACAGAGGAAGAGAGGCAATTTTCTAGAAAGATGCAAGAGCACTATTAGGAAAGGGGAATGGATGCTGGGCAGCCCAAAATGGCAAATGCCCACTATTCCATATTTGTAATATTTTGATTCTTTATATGAGGCATAGTCTGTAGTCTAGCCAGTCTTTACCCATGTAGACCTTAAAACAGTCTGAGATATTCTACTTTGTGATTCCTGCCTATATGTGGTCTAGAGACAGTCCTCCATATCATCATCCTGCTCTCATCTAAGTGGGAACATATTTTCCAAGAGATTAGATAGGAATACAGGAGTTGAGAATATTGTAGCGTCAACATTAAATACTGGGATGAACTACCTTTATTTATTTGTTTTTTTAAATAAATAGTAATAAATGTAAACTTATTGCTTCCTGTAAATTAAAAACAGCCAACACAACACCAGGGAAATTTTGCTCATCTCCTTAAAATTGGTAGTAAAGTTGGTAGTGTTTCCACTTGACAAATGGGAAAAATGAGTGTCAAGAGGTTATGTAATTTACCCAAGGCCATGCAGAAGGGAATCAGGATTTAAACCCACTTTCTCTGATACAGATGCCTGTGTGCCTTCAACGCTACGCCATCTACCATTTATATGACATATTTTTGTCAGTTTATCCCTACTTATAATTGTCTGTCTGTTCGTAAAATATATTTAGTTTCCATCAAAGTGAATGTTTCTGACATAGTAGAGGATTCTATTGCTTTGAAAATGACTGTCCTAGTTCGGTTGTTCTTTGTTTGTTTTTAGAATGCCATTCTAGTTTAAGGTATTACTCTTTTTGATTGATTCTGCTACCTTTTGTGTTCCAGGGGAAGACTTACCCATTTCGGGGTGCCTTTCCACCGGTATGGAATCCCATTGCGTATTTGGATTACAACAATCTGTGGAGGACAATTGATAACATGGGAAAGGAGGTAAGATGTGTGTTCAGTCTGCACATGACCCATTACTGAAATGATAAAGGCAATTGTTTTATACCCTTTTATGATGCAGGGAACATTGCTGCAGACATTAATGCATATAATTTCCAATGCACCCCAAACTCTGCAAAGTTGGTAGTATTTCCACTTGACAAACGGGAGAAAATGAGTGCCAACAGGTTATATAATTTACCCAAGACCACACAGCAAGGGAACCAAGATCTAAACCCACTCTCTCTGATACAAATGCCTGTGCGCCTTCAACTCTGTGCCATAGAACATTTATATGACATATTTTTGCCAGGTGTCTCTACCTAAAATTGTCTATATGTCCGTAATGCTGCTTTAGATAGTAAAGGAGGAAAGGATTTGCTGCCCCAAAGTTTTTTTTCAGGCTCTGTAAACATCACTCTCTCAAACTTGAATTTGGTACCTAAAATGAGTGTTAGGTTTTAATAATAATGATGATAGTGATCATTATCATCATCACATGTAACATTACACATGGACTTATATGTAATTATTACCATTATTATTATTGTTTGGCAATAGCTTTAGGGCGTAGAATTCAAGTAACCCATCCCCTCCCCTTTTCTCTATGTGGAATTCCATGCCAATCACACATTCCAACACAGAGACCAAGAAACCCGTTTTCATAGGTTCTCATGAGAGCCTCCCTAGGGGAGGTGGCAATTACCATCACACTTGAGTAGGGGACCTCCTTTCTCTGCAGATTCCAGCTGAGGCGCCCTGGGAGGCCCCACATGCTGAGGACTGGGACAAGATGACCATGAAGGAGCTTATCGAAAAAATCTGCTGGACAAAGTAAGTAGAGTTGACTATATAAAATTTACTTTGTATCTTCCCTTCTTGTCCTTTATAACCTGTCTTGAACTGCAGTGCTTTTTTAAATGACTTGCAGGAAAAAAAAATTAAGAGGAAATCTAATAATCTTTCAGTCAGTAGCAACTTTGGACACTTCAAATTAGAACAGAAAATGAATCTAAAATTTAAGAAAAGTAGGTGAATGAAGTAAAACCTCTTTTAATGAAAGGGTTGTGTGATCTGCAATAAAACCAGTAATTGTGTTTTCATATTATGGAAAGGTTGGCTACAAAAGTAGTCAGAGAAGGCATTTGAAAGATAATTCCAGGCTGGACTTGGTGGCTCATGCCTGTAATCCCAGTACTTTGGGAGGCCAAGATGGTAGGATTGATTGAGCTCAGGAGTTTGAGGACAGCCTAGATGACATAGCGAGACCATGTCTCTACAAAAAAAATAAAATAAAAATCAGCCAGGTGTGGTGATGTGCGCCTGTAGTTCCAGCTGCACAGGAGGCTGAGATGGAGGCATCACCTGAGCCCAATAGGCTGCAGTGAGCTGTGATCACGCCACTCCATCCTGGGCAGAAGAGTTAGACCCCGACTCAAAAAAAAAAAGGTAGGTAATTCCATATAAATGTAGAGTAATAGGAAACAAGAGGAAAGCTAGTCTGTAATAGTAAAAATAGAAGCTATATAATGTTTTAAGTTAGACTATGTATTATTAGTTTAGTTACTGGCAGTTAATTAGTATTTATTTTTCATGTATTATTCCTTTATTAATACATACAGTATGTATTTATTAGCATGTATTTAGTTGGAACCTACTATGTGATGATACTATAATAGGCACTAAGGAATGAGGGTGAACTTCTTAAGAATAGCTCCTACCCTCACAGAGTTTATATTCTTCTAGCAAGCAAGACTGACCTTGAACACATAATTACATAATACCAAGAGAGTGCCTATAACAGGGGGAATCTTGCATGATCTGAGGGTAAGAGGAAGCAGTCATTAAGCTAAAACTAAGTGAGTTAGTGCATCAACTAGGAATGAGTCACAGGGACAAGACAGGGTTGATGGTGTAGGAGTATGATGACTTCCAGGAATGACAGGAGAAAGACAGGAAGGGTGGATAGTGGAGTGATGGTATCTTCCAGTATGACTCACAAGACTGGGGGAGAAAGGAAGACTGGATGGAGTTAGGGGGATGGTATCTGCCAGGAATGAGCCACTGGGCTGGAGAGAGACATGATGGTGTGGTGGAGATGGTATCTTCCGAGAAGAATCCACAGGGATGATGGTGTGTGTGTGTGTGTGTGTGTGTGTGTGTGTGTGTGTGTATGTATGTGTAGGGAGTGATGGTATTATCCAAGAATGACTCACAGGGAAGGCCGGACAGACTGGTAGTGGTGGTGGTGGTGGGGGAGGGAATAATATCTTCCAGAAATTACCCACAAGGCAAGAGGGGGAAAAGAAAAGGATAGACAATGGAGGAGAGGTGGTGTTCTAGGAATGACCCATAGGGACAGGGGGAGATGGGGACCAAAAAGGGTAGATGGTGTGGGGGATTGTATCATCCAAGAATGACCTACAGAGATCAGGTGGAGACAGGACGGATTGATGGAATGGGGGAATGGTATCTTCCAGTTATTGTTTAGCAGGTTGGTATCTTCTAAGAATAAGCCACACTGGCTGTGCTGGGGGCGGGGGGCAAGAAAGGTGAATGTTGTAGGTATAATATCTTTTAAGAATGACCCATAGTAGGGAGAGGCAGGGTGATTAGGTTTGGAGAGATGGTATCATCCAATACTGAGCCTCACAGGTGGTGGTGATTGAGGAGAGACAAGAAGGGTAGATGTTGTAGAAAGAGAGGGTGGTATCATCCCAAAATGACCAAGAGAGGTAGGGTTGAATGATTTGACTAGAAATGAGCCACATTGATGGTGGTGGAGGGAGACAGGAAATATGGAAGTGTGGGGGAATGGCATCTTCCTAGAATGACTCACAGGGGCAGGGGGAACCCACAGGATTGGGTTGGAGAGATGATATCTTCCAGGACTGAGCAACAGGGTTGATGGGGAGGGGAGGGGAATATAAGAAGGGTAGTTGTGAAGAGAAGTTGGTACTTTCCCAAAATAACCCAGAGACTTGGGAGGAGATATAAAGGTAGAATAGTTTGGAATAATGGTTTCTTCCAGGAATTAGCCACACTGACAGTGATGGGGGTTGGGGGTGTGGAGACAGTAATAGTTCATGCTGTGGGGAGGTGGTGGTGTCATCCCCAAACAACCCAGAGCAGTATGGGTGAGAATAGAAGCTTATATAGTTTGGTAGAATGGTGTGTTCTAGGAATGAGGCACACAGGTGGTGGAGGGGGGAGACATATAGTGGGTATGTGTGGTGGAATGATACCTTCCAGGAATGAGTCACAATGGTGGTGCTGGGGGAAGACAGGAATGGTAGAGGTGTAGACGGATGGTATCTTCTAGGAATTAAGAATGGGAGAGACAAGGTATTAAGTTTGGATAAATAGTATCTTCTTGGAATAAGCCACACAGGTGGTGGTGATTGGGAGGCAACAAGAAGGGCGGAGGTATGGTGAGATGATACTTTCAAGGAATGACCCATAGTGGAAATGGGGACAGGGTCAATTGAATTTGGAGAGATGGTATCTTCCAGGAATGAGCCACACCCCCAACCCCCATCAC
>CAUYQG010176614.1:0-26510 GCA_963574415.1 Tarsius wallacei
AGCCGGGCTCGGTGGCTCAGCCTGTAATCCCGCGCCTTTAGGAGGCTGAGGTGAGTGGATTGCCTGAGCCCGCGGGTTCGAGACCCGCCTGGGCAAGCGAGACCTCATCTCTACAATAAATCAAAAAATCAGCCGGGCGTGATAGCGCGCGCCTGTAGTTCCGGCTACTGGAAAGGCTGAGGCGGAAGGATCGCCGGAGCCCGGCAGGTCGAGGCTGCGGCGCCGCTCCCGGCCACTGCACTCCAGTCTGGGCGACAGAGTGAGACTCCAACTCAAAAAAAAAAAAAAAAAAAAAAAAAAGAGTTTGGAATTGGAAATTGAAACTATTATATAAAGTTGTTAGAAGTAACAATTGATATTCATTTTCTGCAAATCAAAAAGACATAAAAATGTGTATAATTACTAATTCAATTGCTGAGGATTTATTTTAAGATAATTAAAAAATGTTAATAGGTTGTTTACATGTATTTTTATAATATTTGTTTTCAGGGCCTAACATTTCATGTGGCAGAAGACAAAGTCTTGGGTTTATCCAAGGTTAGGAATCTGATGATGCTCACTCTACAAGAAGCTGAAATTGGGCAGTCCTCCCCCACATAGCTGAGATGAATGAGAAGAATCTTTAATTCCTGCTAACTGCCCACCTCACAAAGGAAAAAAAAAATTAAAAAAGAGATTATGCCTTGCTACTGAGCAGAGCGAGGCATAATAATGTGAATAAGAAGTTTTAACCAAAACTTGTCACTCCAGTAGATTTGCAGCTCAAATACTCTATACCTAGATTATCCAAATATCTTAAACCATGCACTTAATGTCCAGGGGTTATAGAGATTATATATGGGCTGATATATACACAACTGCTTTCTATAGGACTATAACCTCATTCTAGGCCCCACACAATTCTCGCAATTTTCCAAATAAAATGAATTGTCTAACTTAAAAGTTAACCACAGAAGCATAAGACTGGCCTCGGGGAGAAACAGTGAAAATAGAAATAGCAGAAATGAATCTTAAAAGATTCCAGATAATAGAACTACTATACATAGACTATAATAGAACTATGTTTATCATGTTTAAGGAAATTACAAACAAGATTGAAAATATCTGCAGGGAACAGGAAGCTATCAAAAATTATTAAATGTTTTTGAAAAATAACCAAATAGATTAAGAAATGAAAATCACAATAATTGAAATGAAAACTCAATATATTTATCTGGAGATTAGAATTCATTCACTGAAAGGTACCATAAGAAGCCTTTCAGTGTCCTCTCCTCCAGATATTTATTTCTTACCTATACCATTAAAATCTTTTTTTTTTTTTGAGACAGGTTCTTGCTCTGTCATCCAAGCTGGAGTGCGATTATGTAATTATAGCTCACTGCAGCCTCAAACCCAATCATTCTCCCACCTCAGCCTCCCAAATAGCTGGGACTACAGAGGCAGAACACTGTGTCCAGCTGTTTTTTAATTTATTTTGTGTAGAAACAAAATCTCACTGTGTTGCCCATTCTGGTCTCAAGCTTCTGGTCTCAAGCGATCATCTTGCCTTGGCCTTCCAAAGTGTGAGATTACAGATGTGAGCCACCACACCCTGTCCAGTATCAGTAAACTTTTTTTTTATCATGTACACGCACATGTACTTATTTGCAAAAATTTGTGGACTACTCTCAATTTGTACTAAATATTAGCAAAACATAATAACATGTTTAGATAAAAATTAAAGTGGTATTTACATAGACAGTCTTACGTTTTCTTTTTGCATTACAATGCATGATTTTATATACCTTCAAGGGTATATAAAATTGGTCTACCTCATATTTCCCTTCCCCAAAAAGACATACTTTCAATAAAGCATTTTTTTTAGCAAAAAAAAAAAAAAAAAAAAAAAGCCTGGCTCGGTGGCTCAGCCTGTAATCCCGCGCCTTGGGAGGCTGAGGTGAGTGGATTGCCTTAGCCCGCGGGTTCGAGACCCGCCTGGGCAAGCGAGGCCTCATCTCTACAATAAATCAAAAAATCAGTCGGGCGTGGTAGCGCGTGCCTGTAGTTCCAGCTACTCGGAAGGCTGAGGCGGAAGGATCGCCGGAGCCCAGCAGGTCGAGGCTGCGGTGGCCAGGAGCGGCCACTGCACTCCAGCCTGGGTGACAGAGTGAGACTCCAACTCAAAAAAAAAAAAATCTTTCCACTTATAAGAGAGAATATGTGGTATTTAATTCTTCACCAAGGCATTGCCAGGGAAGGGAGGAGGAAGGCACATACCGTCACCAAGGGTACCTGATCATAAACCAGGTGAAGTGAGGACCAATGGGAGGCCCAAACTTCAACTGTATGTAGACCACTTATGGGCCTAATCCTGACATGTATCCCACATCTTTAAAATAAAAGAGTTTTGCAAAAAGAAAAAATAAACTTTCCAGTATATAGCACAAAGAAATAAGAGTGAAAAAATATAAGAGAAGTTAAAAGGCAGGATACAGTGAAAGACATCTTGTCAGATTTTTAGAAAGAGAGGATCAAATTGAGGGCCTGCAATATTTAAAGAGATGGCTATTAAACATTTTTGAAACTGTTGAAAAAGAAAGAATGGAGAAAAAAAGCTTAACCCCCCCAAAGAAAAAGAAGAACAATTTCCTAAAAAGAATAGTAATTAGATTGATACCCAAGTTCAATGAATCCAGGATGTTGGAATGATGTATTCAACATGTTGAAAGAAATTAGAGCCCACCAGGACTTCAACATCAGAGTCAAACCCTTTCAAGGATGATGGTGAAATAAAAACTAGAATAATTTGTCAAAGGTCTGTTCTCACTAAGGGAATCTTTGAAGTCTGTAGTTCAGAAAGAGGGAAAGCAATACTAGGTTCCCAATTTTAGAGGCAGGAAGGAATAAAGAATAAGAAATGTGTGAGTAGACACGGATAGACATTGACTGAATTAAACAATAATAGTAAAACAAAAAATAAAATATAAAACAGGTGAAGGTAATTTAAGATATTAAAATTCTAAGATTCTTGTGTTTTCCATTAAATGATAAAGGCATATTTTAAGAATAGAATGTGCATGTTGTAATTTCTTGGATAACCACTAACAGGATAGGAAAAAGAGTACTTTAATTCAAAAGATAGAGTCAAATAAATGGCATGAGGTAAAACAACCATGAAAAGGCAGAAAGTTAAAAAAGTTAAAGAAAGGAAGAAAAAATGCAAAGCATAGAATAGAATGATTGATCTAAACCCAGTCATATGAGTACAAATAATGGAATGCACCATTAAAAAACAAACATCAAAAGACTGGATAAGAACAACAACAAAAAAAAGCTTTCCACTTATAAGAGAGAACAAATCATACAAATCTACACACAAAGAGATCTGATGTAGCAATTATCATAGGAATACAAAAAATTAGGGGAAAACCATTATTTGCTATCAATTAATTATTTCAAAACTCTAAAAGATTCAATTTACTGAGAAGAAACAATAATTCTAAATAGATATGTAACTAATAATATAGATTTGATGTTACCATTGCATCAATGAAATATTTCCAGAATCCAAACAGAAATAAAAATTTTATCAGAAGAAAAAAATTTAAAATATATTATTTAAAAAAACAATTAGTATAAAAATACTACATAAACAACTTGTTGATGTTGCTAAAGCAGAACTTACAGGAAAATTTATACTTTTAAATCTATGTGCTAAAAGGCAAAAACGCTCAACTTTCTTTAACAGTATCTATCTTGATTATCTATTTTTAAATTAGTCATGTTGGTAGAAGTTGGTATTCATATGTAAACAAAAATGAAACTAAACTCTTTCTTCACATCACATACTAACAATCAAATCTGAAAAATAAACAAATACAGTATTTAGAAGTTAATAAAAAGAATATCCTATGATTTCAATGAAGGAAGACTTCTTAAATTACGATATCAAAGACAAAATTAATAAATTCCTCCAAATTAAAACTAGAAATTTCTAATTCTCAAATGATAGAATAATGAGAGTGAAAAGATAAGGTACATACTACAAGAAGATCTCATCAACACATGTAATCTTCAAATCATCAACATGTAGAATATATTCAGATTTACTACGGATCAGTGTGTAAAAGAGAGACAACACAATATAAGACAGACAACAGGCCTGAATAGGTATTTCACACAAGAGGAAAGTCAAGTCTCCAAAAAATGTAATACAGACCATTTACTTTTACTAATAATCTTCCAAATGAAATTAAAATAACAATATATGATCCCATTAGACAGCCAATAGAACAGAAAAAACAAACAAACAGACAAACAAACAGAAGAAAATTGAAAACATCACAATTCATGAGGATGTGGAACAATAAGAACTCCAGTCTACTGCTGATAGTAGCAGACACTGCTACTACTATATCTGAAAATAATTTTGACATTGTTTTGGTACTGAGTAAGTTTTGAGAGGCCCTTGAGAAAACTGTAAACTGTAACTTGTAGAATAGTTAAGATAATCTTATTGGACATAAGTCTGGAAACATTATTGCCTGAGTAGAAGATAGAAAACATCCACAAAAAAGTTGCACTTTTTGCTAAGGATATTTCTAAACCGAATGTTGAAAGTGTCACACATTTCTTTTAGGTGCACAAGATAAGGTACAGATAGAGATCCACCTAGGAAGAATTTTTACTCAGAATTAAGGAGAAATTTTTCAATTCTCTCTCTCTCTCTCTCCCCCTGTTCCCCCCAACCCCCAATCTCTCCATCTTGGAAGTGAAGACAAGGATCAAATTTAGGATGTTGACAGTGAAATGTGATTTTATTGGGAAGATCAAACTAAAGGTGCAGTTGTAAGATTCTTTGTTAAAGCTGAAGAAAGGTGACAAAGTAGAACATGCAATTTATAATCTAGCTTTGAAAAATCTTATCTCAAACCATGCTGAAAATGTCTAATGAAGTGAATTGTGTCGTGTTATGCAGTACCACTACAAAGTTTTGAAGACTTTATGTCAGCCTTTATTCCAAAAAACAAATAATATACGATGAGAAGTAACAAAAAAAAAGGTACCAACTTCAGGAATAAGGCTGAGAAAACTCCTTTGTGGGAAGGAAGACAGGGAGGAAGGGTGAATTGGAGAGCACAGCCGTGCAGAGGGTCGAGCCAGTAGTGATGGAAAGCCTTTCTAGACAGCAGCAAGGAGAATTCCCTGCTGCCCAAGTGGGAGGAAATGTCAACTTGTTTCTGATGTTTAGAATCATGATGTTTAGAATCATCATGAATGGTCGCTACCGTGAGTTTCCTATTTTAGCTTTTTCTGGTAGGAGTGACTATTATAAGTTATCCCATTCCTGTCTTCCCATAGCATGTTGTGTGCATGGGAATGAATAACTTGTCATTTTACTCCACAAATCCATTTCCAGAAAACCACACTTGAAGACCTACACTGATGGGCTGCTGCTGCTTAAAAGTTCTACCTGCACGTGAACCCAGTATGGATGATGGGTACAAGATTGTAAGCCAATGCCATAGTGAGATGATGCTGTTGAGAATCTTCAAAGGGAGTGAGTGTGTACATAGCTTGTGGGAAACACAAGGATTGCTCTAGCCAGAGGGCATACTGAGATAGCTCTATATTCAAAGATGCTCTCCAGCAATTCCACTTCTCCCTTTATATTTTTCTTTGTAGGGATGTCAGTTTCTTATCAAGAGGTAGGGTTTATTTCCCTTCTCTTTGCACTTGAGCTAGCCCTGGGAGTTATTTGACCAGTAGAATGGAGTGACTTCTTGAGCCTTTGAGGTTACACCCGGTGGCTCCTGCATTCTACCTTATAAAACACTCACTGTCGATATGCTCCTTCTGCAGCCCAGTAAACATACTGTGAAGAAATTTTATCAACCACATGGAGAAGCCATATAGAAAGGAACCAAATTTCCCATCCAACAGCCTCAACTTAATTCCAAGCTGTGACTAAGTTCACCTACCTGCCAAAAAGTGGGAACGCTGGACCTTCAGTCATTCCAGTGTTCAGGCTATCCTCACATGAAGTGGACAAACCAGCTAGTCAGCCAAGAAAAATGTGATGAACAATGTATTGTTACTGTTTAACCTACTAAATATTAGAGAGATTTTATTTATTTATTTATTTGAGTTGGAGTCGCACTGTCACCCAGGCTGGAGTACAGAGGCACACTCACAGCCTGCTGGGCTTAGGCGATCCTTCTGCCTCAGCCTTCCAAGGAGCCAGAACTACAGGCATGTGCTACCATTCCAGGCTGATTTTTGATTTATTATAGAGACGAGGTCTCACCATGCTGCCTGGGCTGGTCTCGAACCCGCAGGCTCAGGCAATCTGCTCGCTTCGGCCTTCCAAAGTGCTGGGATTACAGGCTGAACCACCGAGTCCGGCTGAGATTTTATTTTTCTACCCAACAAAGAAAAGATTGAAACAACATATAGCGATTGAAACCATACTATAGGAAGTAGTCCCTACTTTGGCTCTTGATGTTTCTCACGTCCTACTATTAATGCCTTTGTGTAATCACTTCTTCCTGACAGCGAGCTAGCACTAGTGACTCACTTCTAACAAATAATGACTCATTTCCAGTAAAATAAAAAAAAGCGACTGTCACTTCCAAGACTTGATTGGAGAAACTAAGACTTCTGTTTTGTACTATGTCTGTTTGGTCTCTGTCTCCTCCTTTATCTCTCTGCATCCCTCCCTTCTCTTCCCCTTTTCTCCCCTGCCTTCCCTCGCCCCCCCTTGCCTTCCCTGCCTTCCTCTCTCCTCTTCTTCAGTGCTCTCCCCTGTCCCCTCTCTTCTTCTTCATTCCCTCTTTCTCTTCCTCCTCCTTCTCCTCCTCCACCTCTTCTTTCTTCTTAATGAAAACATCCATATGGCATATAAATACTGTTTTTAACAAACAACCAGTGAGCAATAAAGCCTGCTATTGCCATGTGAATGAGCTGTTATCTTCATTCAATTGAGGTTTGAGATGACTGAAATGTGGGCTAAAATTAATCTTGCACACCGAGCCATCAATCTCTATTTTTTTTCTTTTTTGGTCTTAGATATCTTTAGCTTTTATTTTTCATACAATAAAAAAGTCCAACCTTTATACTACTTGACTTTTAGTAATTACTATTAATAAAAATACAACAATTAAAAACAAAACTATAAAGCTACCTACACGTTTAGGGTAAGTGTGGAAATTAACAAGTGTCCTAAATAAAATGAATTTGTGCCATCTATTCACTTTTAGAAGAATTCTAAAGTAATAATATTTGGAAGTGGAAATGTTCCAAAATCTCTCATGTGCTTGACTCTTGCAGTATAAGGATACTAAGAAAAATATTGGCAATATTCTATGACAGATTCTGCCTGTGGCAACGTGCTTTCCAATATTTAAAACACCAGTAAGGCACAATGAGCAGTTGAGAACATTCAGCTATGGAGGTTTTTAACTTTGCACTAGTGCAGTAGAAAAGGCATAGAAGCCTCTCATGTTTTTCTTCCTCAAAATTAAAATATTTAGAACGAAATATTCACTTTACCATTTTTATTACTATTCTTTAGAAAATAAGATTTTATGCAATCTAGTGATTTCAGATTTTAAAATTAAACATGAGGTGTATTTCATTCTAGAAGATTCATTGTTTATTGAAACTATGACTAAATTAATAATAAAAGTACTTGAAATAAAATCTTTCTTGGGAAATATATATTTAATCATAAAAGATTATGCTTATTATAACTTTATAAACCTTGTTTGTTTACCTATTAATCAAATAAAGCAACAAGTAAGATGTTCTTTTAAAACTCCCATTAAACACTTCTGCAAAGGCATATAGAATGGTACAATGAACATTTGAAGACTCAGATGGAGGAGGGTGGAGATGGGGGGAGGAATGAAAAATCACCTATCAGGTACAATATACACTAGTGGGGATGAAAATACAGTTAAAATCCAGACTTCTTTATCGCTATACAATGCATCCATGTGACCAAAAATCATCTGCTTTCCTAAAGATATTGAAATTTAAAATACATTTTCTATAATAACCTTTGCAATTATATGTATAATTTTCCAATTATAACAGCATACAAAAGGTTTTTTTTAATGTAAAAATATCAAAACTGTAGTGAAGTGGGTATTTATGAATGTATTCTATTCCTAAAACACGTACACTTTTAAAATGAATCCTAGTTTACACTGATTTAAAATGAAAAATGTTTGCATTTAATGGACTGTACAGAGTTATCCTTTCTTTTTTCTTTTTTTAAAAAATGTAACATGAATTTACAAATCTGTAATAAACCTAAGTCCATGTTTTCTTCCTTTTTATCCCTCCTTCCTTCCCATCATCCATTCTTCTTACTGTCTCTACTTTTCTTTCTGTTTCTTAATCTTACTTTTACCTGAGATAAGAAGTGTGTTGGATAGCTTTAGATAGAAGGCCATAGCCTCTGACTGTTTTGTAACATTATGTCCAGGAAAAGGGAGGGCTACCACATAACTATTTTACTATTCTTGTTTTAGGAAAGACTAACAGTAAATGTGTGCACACTGAAATTTAAAAGCACATTTCTGAAGTTTCAACTGATTATAATGTATCTCATTTACAGCAACTAAACAAAGAACTTCAGATGTGGGGAACCATTCAGATTAGAAAGCAAAATCAATTACCAAATATGCAGGCCTGCATTCTCCTTTGTTAACTTTACTTAACGGCACATCCGAACTCCGTACCTGTCCACCCAGTCCATACGCTCTCCTGCTATTGGTGCTGACTGTTCAACAGACATTGGACCTTTTTGACCCAACTTTGAATGCACATAGAATCGTAAAGTGGTTAATTTTGTGCTCCACCTTAACTGGGTCACTGAGGGGACCTGAACATTTGGCCAAACATTACTCTGGGTGTGTCTGAGACAGTGTTTCCGGATGGGATAGACATTTGAATCAGTGGACTAAGAAAAGCAGATTCCCTTCCCTAATGTGAGAGAGCAACAATTGAAGATTCAAATAGAACAAAATGACGAAAACTTCTCTTGCATCTTTGCTTGAGGTAGGACGTGGGTCTTTCCTGCCTTTGAACTTGAACTAAAAAAAATTGGTTCTTTTTGGGTTTGGAGTTCATCAGTTTTCAAAGCTACACATTTCCTGGAACTACAGTTTGTTGACATAGAGATCTTGGGACTTTTCAGTCTCTGCAATTCCTCATAATAGCTATATTAAATGGATGGATAGATGATAGATAAATATATAAATAGGTGATAGGTGGATGGATGGATGGATGAATAGATAGACAGATATAGATAGATAGATGGAATCTCCTATTTAGAACCCTGACTAATACAGATGGCACAAAGGTTTTCTTGATTGATTTCTACATACCAGTTTTGCCCATTTCTTGCTTTGCCTGAGAAACAGTACTACATCTCTTTCTGTTTCCTGATCTTGGAGCAGCCTTGCTGGGCTGACACATTACAATCTGCCCTTTCCTCAGCTCCTGTCTTCCTGTCTTCCTGTCTTCTGTCTCCTAGAACCAAATTCTAGACACACAGTTTTCTTTACTCTAAGCGCTCTTTTATTTTTATATAAATAGATAAAAGTATGGAAATCATCTACAGAAGAATCATACAATAAGTAAGCCCTTACTATATGTCGTGTCCTATGCTAGCATTTTTAACATTGATGATTTCATTAGTCTCAAAATAATTCTGTGTCATGGGTTGGCTCTCATCCCAACTTTTTATGTTGGCCAGGCTCAGTGGCTCAACCCTGTAATCCTAGCCCCTTGGGAGGCTAAGGCGAGAGGATTGCCTGAGTCCAGGGGTTCGAGACCAGCCTGAGCAACTTGGTGAGACCTTGTTTCTACAATTAAAAAAAAGAAAAGAAAAAAAGTGAGACTTTGGTCTGAAAAAATTGTTGCACATCCTACTGAAAGCAACTAGAAAAGCTAGAATTTGAATGCAGGTGATCTTCTGGAGCCCACAATATCACTTGTTACCCTATTAAAGTGTCTTTCTGCAATTTAACATAAAGAAAGTGTAATGGTAAAGTTTGAAGCAGCAGTGGGGCACATCCCTCATTGCTCACCTAAGTTACATGCCAACCTTTCCCCCATTGGCTCTCTGTTATTTTTCAAAAGTAATGACTCTCTTAGACTCAGGTGGAGCTACTGAAGAGCAGAGAAGCTGACATTTTACTCCCTCGCTGAGGTCTGATGCATGAGGGGCATTCTCTAGAAAGCTCTGTTGCCAAAGTTGCCTGAGATTAGTGACCACCATGAAGGATTCTGTGAAGAATGAGGAACAAACATCTTGTACTCATCCCTGACTTCTTCTCACAGCTGCAGAGGAATTTATGTGTGAGCCACAGAGACAGAAATGATGGCAGAAGGTATCTGGGAGCTTAGCTGGTGCTCAAGTCTGAGGCTGGAAGGGATGGAAGAGGTGAATCTCAGAGGGACAGCTGGGAACAAGATTGGCAAGAGGACTGAATGAGGGAGCCAGACACCTCACGAGCTTTCCAAGACAGGAAGCTCCAGAATGTACAAGGTGCCACCTGGAAGAGTGAGCAATGGACACAACCATACAGGTCAGATGACAAGGACAACACAGATAACAAGGAAGATGGGCCAGGAACACTGCCAACTTGCAGTCCCCTGGTAGGACTTGGGGAGGCGGAGCGGGGAGCAGAAGCCCTTTGTGATGAGGTGGAGGGTTCAAAGGACTAAGCTAATTGAATCTTAAATCTGATTTTGTAAAAAAGAGATGATTCACTACATAAGTTTAAGTTTTCTACTGCCAAGCAAAACCATGAGCTCAGAATCAAGAAAATTGTTTAAGTTATAAAAGAGAATGATGCTTTTCTGTCCCATAGTTTTGTGCAGCTTGTAATTGTAAAATACATAACATTTGTGCTATTGTTATCAAAACAGCATAAATTGTCATGGGAATAAAAGCTGAAGACTTAACTTGTGTCAGGTGCTGTTAGTAAGCTTGTTTATAGATTGTTATATTTGCACATATAATCATCTTGTAAAAACAAGAACAATAGCAGCAGTAGCAATAAATTCTCCGACCTCCCCCTCCAAAAATAAAGAAAAAAAAATGAGAGAGTGGTGGAGGGGGCATTTATACAAAGGTTTATTTGTATTGTATTTATAAATATTGAACACAAAGAACAGTGTGAATATTTACTTACTGAACTGTTACACTGTCTCAAAGGAGAAGTACAAGGAGTTTGGCGATGTTCAATTTTTCTTCAAACATCTCTACATTTTCTGACTTCTTAAAAAGCATGCATTACTTTTATAACTGACATGCACACAAAAAGCCTCTTACATATCTCCCCTCGTGGCTAGACACATTCTTCTGCCTTTCGTTGTGCTCTTCCCATCCTTTTATTACTCAATAAATATTTACTGAGTGCTTCCTATGTTCCAGGCATTATTCCAGGAGCTGAGGATGCAATATTAAACAAACAAACAAAAAACACAAAAATTCCTAACCGCATGACATTAATAGTCTAGTAAGATACAGTATTAAAATATTATGCAGGGATAAGTAATGAATGCTATGGGAAAATTAATTAGGATAAAGAAGAAACTAATAGTAGGTGGGGGAGGGGTTGCTGTTTTATGTGAGGGGCGAGGGAAGGCCTCTGAGACAAGTGGTACTTGCAGGGAGACTGAAGAGAAGAGAGGGAACCAGCCTGCGGATAACAGGGAGAAAAGGATGTTTCAAGATTTCATGGCTCGCTTAGTGAAGGGACATCAGTGAGATCAGAGTGGCTGGGCAGTGTGAGAAGAGGCAAGTCAGAAGACGAGTGTTTGGGATAGAGCGGGTCGCAGGTGGTGCAGAGACTGGGTTGGCAAAAGTCAGCCAGTTCCCTGATTTTTTTTGTAACCCATGAGCTAAAAATATTCTTTACATTTTTAAAATAGATTTTTAAAAATAGTCAAGAAAAAAGTATGAAATTGATACTTTAGTGTTCATCAGTAAGTTTCACCAGAACACATCCATAGGCACTGATTTCCACTTTCCTGCCATGATAGTAGAGTAAAATAGTCGCCACAGGGACCATGTGGCCACAAAGGCACAAATGTTTACTCACTGGCCTTTTACAGAAGAGAAAGTGCCAGCACAAATTATAGGACAACAGAATTCTGATCAAAATGAGTAACAAGTGGATGTGTTTGTGGAGGAGTGACTTGGCCTGACTTGCATTTTTAAAAGATCACTCTGACTGTTCTGTGGAAAATAGTGTTGAGAACAAGAACTTGACTTTATTGTTCAATTTTATGTGTATATTATAGCATTTTGTTCTAAGTAAAAATGTTTACTCATCCAAAACGCCTAATAGATTCAAGATGCACATGGAGGAAAAGTAGAGTTTTTGTGTGTTTGCTTGTTTTAATCTCAGTAAATATTGCTCTCAGGGCACAAGTATTGAAGGACAATCTGTTTCCTCACATTTCCTAACATTGAGTGAATACTTATTAAATTACTGTTAAAGAGCTACCACACTTAGATCTTCTGCTGCAATTTGCCCGCAGGTAACTTCATTTCTAATAATCTTTCCATGACAGTCTATTATCAATATGTTTCTCTTCTTGTAAAACTTTTGTGAGCCTCAAACTTAGAATTACCATCTCCAACTGAAATGTATCATTATCTGGCTCTGTATACTTGGTACAAATGAATTAGACATCTCTTCTGAACAATAGAAAATTTTCTGGGAAATGCTCATTAACTGCTGAGAATATCACCAAATGAGAATAGTTCCCAAACATTTATTTTGTGTCTTGAGACTAGGAAAGCAAGTTAAATTGTCATAAAGGAAATCTGGGATTAAATACAAAAATTCCTCTTGATTTTAGAAAAACAGAACAAAAGAGGTTGTCAAACATTCTTGTGGAAGTAAGAACTTTAAAAAGTCAACCATAATAACCATGAAAAAAACCCTAAATGGAGGAAATAGCCTGTCACAATTTAGAATATGATGTTACAGAATGTTAAGACCAGCAAGACCGAGAAAGACAAAGAAGTTCAGACTGAAACTTGAAGGTTCAGATCGAAACTTGAAGGTTGGAATGGTATATCGCAGAGCCTTTCAGAGCCCTCACCTGGGACTTTCCATATGATTTGCAACGTTACTGATTTTTGCTTTATCAAATAATAAAAGTTGCAGGTTTTCTCTTTCTTCTGGAGTGACTGTTGTGACTTTATCTGTTTTTCCTAAAAATGTTCTGTCTTATTTAACTTCTCAAATATATTGGCAAAAATAGTTCATAAAATTCTTTTATACTTTCTACTATAACTATACTCATATAGTCTAATTTTATTAATATTTATTTTTATTTTTCTTATTTCTTGATCAATTTTTATGGATTATTTTCAAACAACCATGATTCCCTTTTATTCCTTTTTTTAGTTTATTGGCTTTATTTTCTAAATTTCTGCTTTTTTATTTTTTAATATATTTCTGCTCTTATCTTTATATTCTCTATATTTCTCCTTTAAAAATATTTAGTTTTTTATTTATTTTTCTTACTTTTTGAGATAATGCTTAAATATTCAATACTTTTGCTTATTTATTGACAATTGCGCAAAGCTTCTAACAGTTACTTTGAATGTGAGACAAAAAATGTGTTATACAATTTCTTGTTAATACTTTAAGTAGCACAAAACTCACACTATTTTGTCATTTTCCTCCTTGTTATAATCTTTACAAGCAAAATTCTAAGTTTTTAAGCACACAGGACTTAAAACTATTTTTATTTATTCTGCTCAATCAAACAAAATTTGATTTAAAACACAAGATTATTCACTAAATGCTGAGTCTTTTTTGTGACATATATAAATAATAAAATTTTGCAAATACATTATGTAGTCTTGAAAATAATATGTACTTTTATTGAATGCCATTCACAACATACTTGTTAGATCAAATATATTTACTCAATCAAACTTCTTTTTGAAGTATTTTATATGCTGACTTACTATTTATGCAAAACCATAACTACATTAGAGAAGTGATAAATCTTCCAGGATATTGTAGTTTGCCTATTTCTTGTTTTAAACATCTGTGTTTAATTAATATTTGTTAAAGGCATATTTTTAGTAACTAACAACTTGTTATTTCATTTGAGAATTTCTTGTAACCATATGCAACAACTACCTCCATTATTTTTACTCCATTAGAATTTTTATCCCAAATTCTAAATGGCCTGATATTAATTTTGCTTTGAGTAACTTTCTTTTAGTTAACATTTCTAAATTTTCTGATTTTTTTAAGGTGTTCAATATCCCTACTTGTGTGATAGTATCATTTTATTTCAAGTGTGATTCTTATAAGTAATATGTTGTTGGATATTTTCCTGAATGCAACCCTTTTCTCATTCTTTAACTGTTTGGTTTATTCTGTGTGTATTTATACTTATTAGCCATTTTTATACTCACATTCTATGTTTTCTTCATACAATTCTTTTTCACATTTCACTTTTTTCTCTTTTTTATCTTTTCTTTGGTTAATAAGAATTTTTGTATTCCTTTTAGTTTAGTGATTGCTTGGAAACTATAGACTCTATTTCTATGTATCTGTAAAGTGGGTTCACTCTATGCTGGTTACCATATTGTCTGCATCTGATGACACAAATATTTTTGAAAACAAGTTACATGGAGAGAGTGTATTACTTACAGGTAGGCATTCAGGCATTTTGAAACCAAGGATTCAGTATAAGTGGTCCCCTAAAGCTCAGGAAACTCTCTAGCATGAATAAAATCTCATCTGCAAATGCCCTACTTGTGCCACAGCTAAGGGACCCCAGAAAGCAGCCCACCCTAGTTGAAATATGTCACAATGGGCACAAGTATTCAAGGACAATCTGTTTCTGGGGTGGGGGGACTGGAACAGAACCCAGGTCGTTCCTTTGAGTCCCCCTTAACTTGAGATATCCATTCCCAGCATATTCCAGTTATTCTTTGAAACCACAGTGAGAAATGGAGCAAACTCTGTCTGTCGAAGGCCACCCAAACAACTTCTTACAATAGTTAATGACTTTTCTCAGATTTGTTAGGTACCTGTTTATTGGTAGCCTTTTAATATTTGTAAAGGTTCAGTAGTGGGTTTGCCAAATTTTGTTTACTCTCTATATTTATCCTCTGTGTTTAATATATTCACAGTAAAATAATTATTTGAAAACATCTACAGTCTTTTTATAACATGAATGGCTAGAAATTCTAAGCAGTAATGCATGCATATTTCCTCATTAATAGTTCCCTTACAATCACACTCACGGGGGCCTCCTTGGTCTCACTAGCTGTGGGAAAATCCTCCTGCCCCAAACATGCATGTAATCATAAATTGAGTGCCCTCTGTACGGTTGTAACCTGGGCTGGAGAGACCTGCAGTAGCTGAGAGAAACACCTGAAATCCAGGGCAAGGAGCCAGGACCAAAGCAGAATAAAATATTAGAAGCAAGAGTGCAGGAAATTGTCCTGAATGTTTGGTCATGCTCAAAGGGAAGTTTGCTCTGATGTGATATTTCTGTGGAAATTTTGAATTTTGGAAAAGAACTACAAAGGGAAGGTGCAGTTGGGGGTCATTTCTGCATCTAAACTTTTGAGGGATCTTGATGTGGATTTGGTGAGATGTTACCATTTTCTACTTGCAGAAACAAAGAAGAAAAACAAGCCATCTTTGGAGGGAAATTTATCAAAATTAACCCACATGACAGCAATTGATTAGAAGAGCAAATTGAGAGCTCACAAAAGGATACAAAACATCACTATATATGAGTCAGCAGAAACAATATACACTAGATCTCAGATTTGATATTTGCAATTATCAAATAAAGAATACTTTCTGTATATATATGGGCAATGTTTTAAAAACAAACATTTGCAAACTAATATACAGAAATAAACTATAAAAAGTTATTAAAAGTGAAATTTTCATAAAAATATTAACAATATTTTGACAGTATTTAAAGAACTATTTGCTATTTTTTTTCAGAAGTGATAAAAATTTCAAGTCACTGTTCCTGGAAGATATAATACATGCCACAAAAAAACCAAACAAATGGAAACCTATACCTACACACATTGCAATGGAATTGCTAAACACAAAAGACGAAGATAAAATCTTGAGGGCACAGAAAGAAAAGCCACATCACTGAAAGGGAGTGACAGTTAGGATTAATGCAGATATTTCAATAGCAAAAGCACAAAACAACAGACAGTAAAACAATGTCTACTAAGAGCTAGGAGAAAATACCTGTCAACCTAGAATTGTCAGTCAGCAAATTGATTTTTCAAGGATGAAGGGAAAATGAAGACATTCAGAGAGTAAGTAAACACTAAAGTATTTTATCTCCAAGAGAACTGTTTTAAAGAAAATGTTAAGAATGTAGTTGAAAAAGAAAAGAAAAATGCATTTGAACAATCTCAAATGCAAGAAAGTCTGCAAGTTAGGTGTGGTAAAATGCACCTGTAGTTCCAGCTAATTGGAAAGCTGAGACAGAAAGATTGCCTAAGTCTAGCAGGTCGAGGCTGTGGTGGCTGTGAACAGCGTGTCACTGCACTCCAGCCTGTGTGACAGAGTGAGACTCTGACTCAAAAAACAAAAAACAAAAAACAAAAAAAAAGAAAAACGAATGACCAAATGAAATGCTAAGGATGAGCATTCCACAATTATCTGATTACAACATAGTTTAAAATAGAAGTTAATAACAAAAATAGACCCTGGGAACACTAAAAGGGGGGGGGAGGGAGGTGGGAAGAGGGGTTAGGGCTCAGAAGTTGTCTATTGGATGTAATGTTCATTCTATGGCAAATGGGTCACTTGAAGTCCAATCCCCATCACTCTGCAATATATTCATGTAACAAACATACACTTGTACTACCTGAATCTAAAATAAAACACAATTTAAAAAGAAGTTAATAACAAAAATAAATTACACTTAGGAACTGAAAAAAAACCTCACAGTCATTATAAAGAAAGAATGGATCAACAGAAATTTTTAAAAACTTAAAACTGAATGGCAGTGAAGGATTTTAGACAAGACTTAGATAAGTCTTGTCTACCTTGTTCATGTAGTCTATTTTTCAACAAGAGAGCAATCATTAGCTGTACCATCTACTGTGTTCATGAAATGTAAAACTAAAAATATTTTAAAAGTTAGGTCTCCTCAAGTTGATCTGGAGACCAATCAAAATCCCAATAGTGACTTTCTTAATGAGATTTGATAAGCTGTTTCTTTTTTGTGAATGAATAAAAGACAAAAATATCAAAGATTCTCCAACCAGTCATTGAAGCTTATTAGGACATTATTTATCATTTTTATTAGTGTTATTTTGCGGTGCTTTCACAACCCTATTACCTTTCCCTGACACACCTGAAATTATTTGAATACCAACATTTGAATGTATATTTTCACATTCAGGTTCTACTTTAGCTGTTAAAATAGTTCTATGTTTGGTTTACCCAAGTGTACGGTTAATGTTTCAGAATACAAGCTAATGATTGCTCCCTTGTTGAAAAATAGACTAAAAGAATATTGAATCATAGGAACAGAATAATAACTCTAGGTAACAAAACAATATTTTGGGAGGTGTCTTTTAAACTGAGAGAAGTACAGTGTTCACAGTAGTGCTCTTAGCTGGGTGCATAAGACAGCAGTGGCCTTGCTTAACTGTTACATCACATTAGTGTAGCTTCAAGGGCAACATACTCATATACAAGTATGAGTATTGTCTTTTTCTGATTTCTGACAAAATTTCACTACTTGAGGATGGAATATATTTATAATGTATCCACTGGGGAAAATAATAAACCTTGCTGAAAGAAGAAAAAAATAATTAAAAGAGAGAGAGAGACAAACCCTTGGTTGCACAAACAAAGACTCAAGAGAAGGTGATTTGCATAGTGTGTTTCTCTCAATTTGCCTTGATTCAGTCCCAAGATCTACTATATGTGGCTGAAATAAAAAATAAACAAGAGTGGGAACTGAAAGTTGCTGACGAAATTGGCTAAGGCTGGAACGACTGTGTCCACAGATTCAGCACCCTGGACAGCGTCCAAACAACAGAAACTGAGATTGGCAGAGAGGCCTGAACTTGGGCGACATCCGCAGAGCCATGTGTGATTTTATTAAATTATTGTAATGTCATCTTTACTGGGCATTGAAAGGGACTAAAGAATCTAAATAGGGAGTTTGAACAACAAGTAAAAATTACAAAAGTAAAAGCAATCATAAGGGCTGAGGTTGGCTTACAATTCCTCGACAAACAGATGTAATATAGAAAACTGCCATAATTTTTCAGGAGCAGCTTTCCGTTTGAAGTTAGAATGGGCTGGAAGTTGGTGGAGTTGTATTTCACCAGGTGGAGCATAGCATAAGAAAACCCTATCTTAAGTCTGGTTGCTAGTAGAATCAAGTGTTGCATAAAGAAGTGGTGAAAGGGGAACTTAAAACAAAACCCAAAAAACCCTTGAATCTGCATGGTCTTTAAAATTCACCAGCTACTCATTCTTTTTTTTTTTTTTTTTGAGTTGGAGTCTCACTCTGTCGCCCAGACTGGAGTGTAGTGGCCGTTCTCGGCCACTGCAGCCTCTAGGCTCCGGCGATCCTTCCACCTCAGCCTTCCAAGTAGCTGGAACTACAGGCGCGCGCTACCACGCCTGGCTAATTTTTTTATTTATTGTAGAGATGAGGTCTTGCTTGCCCAGGCGGGTCTCGAACACGCGGGCTCAGGCAATCCACTCACCTCAGTCTCCCAAAGGCGGGGGATTACAGGCTGAGCCACCGAGCCCGGCTGCTACTCATTCTTAATCCTTCCATCACATGGTTCCTTTCACAAACAAGATTTCTGAAAGATTATTCTACATTTATAGGCTCAGTTGCTATTCCCTGTTGTCTGCACTCTGAATTTTTCTTGATAAGTTTGTCAATTACTCCTTCTGCTTGCAAAAGCTTATTGATAATGGCATTCTGTTTTACCCATCATAAAATAACTTGACTTAAATATATCTTTTTCCCTTGGTTTTCAGGACACCCACCCTACCACCTTAAACTAAGTTTTTTCTGATGCCCAGCCATTTCAGCATTTATTTTAGTCTCCTCAAACAACGGCCTGGCTATTCCCCAGCAACACACCTATTCAGATGTTGTCTTTAGCTTTCTTGATATTTCTTTTCTGAGCAATACCATCCACATCCATGATTTCTGCTACCACCTCCATGCCAATGACTAACACATTTTGATTCCACAGAGAGCAGCTCTCTTATAATTTAAAATTCTGTTCAACAAGTGAAACCACAACAGTGAATTAAAATGATCTATTTCTTCATAGAATTATAGCCTGGTGTGTCAGATAATAAAATATACTAGGTTACTTCACTTTTATATCTCAAAGGTATCTCAAATGAAAGATGTACCAACATAACTCATTGTCTCTTTTTCTCTCACACAGTCAGACAGCATATGCTATAAATCTGAACCTCTACATAACTCTGGAGTGGTATCTCCCTGTTGATATCTAGTGTTACCAATAGTACTTATATTAATTCACCTGGACATCTTTTATAGCTTCCCAATTCAACAACAATGCAACTCTTTCTGAATTTACTTTCTATCTTATAATCCAGTAGAGTTTCTATGTCTCAAATGTGATCACTTCCATACATAAAATATTTTTGTGGTTCCCATTGTTTCAAGACTAAACTCAATTATGTTAGCATAACAAACACTGCCATTCATCTTGAGTAACTTTTCCAAAATTGTCACCCATCATCTTTCTAGGTCAAATCTTTACTTCAAGATAACAATATCATTTGGAATTTTTCTGGTAGAAAAACAATATTAATATTTCTTTGGGCATTGCAGTCTTCCAGCCTGGAAAGTACTTTCTTGTCTTCCTTCTAGCTAGCTATTTTAAGCACTTCAATTTAAGCTTTGGTGTTATGTCTTGAAAGTTGTATAGTTGGAGTTGAAGGCCTTTTACCTTAAAATGGTATGTTTACTTCTTTAATGACATAATCACATTATACCACTATTTCCCTAAGATACAAGCAGGGTCTGAATTTCATTTATTTGTTACCTCCAATACCAAGTACATGAGCATATGAATAATGAATAAATGAATTAGTGATACATTTAAAAGTTCTAAAAGCTCTCCAATTTCCCAATTCTTACATGTTGAGGACATATAACATGTTTTGTTATTAATAGAAAATAAAATAAAAATCTTACTCCTATATTATTATAAACAATTCTTTCACAGCACTCCAAAAAACTAGCCTTGTTCAAAATATTTTTCAAAACACATTATTGTTTGCAATAGCTAATAAGTCTCAGGTCTGAGATTAGGGTAATTTGCAATACATCCATATGAATGAAATTTCTTTCTGGGCAATATAAACACTTTAGATTTTATTTTCTTACATTTATCTCGCAGGGAGAGCCACTTCTAAATTATACTCCAAAAGAATTAAGAAATACCCAAGTAGTCTTCTTTAGACTTTTATTAACCCATACACTGCAATAAGCAGATCTTACAACCCCGTCTCTTGAGCTCCTAGGTAACATCTGGCAGTTGATGTTTATAAGTCCTGTTACACAACATTTTCTGGCTTCTTAGTATCATCCAAGGGATTGATGTGTGACTAGACTAACCCAATATATTCTGCCTGCTGCTCTCATTTATACAGACTGTTATTATTGGACAGACTGAAGTATGGTTTATTATAATTCAGTTTTTAATACCAAATTTTATAATGTCAGAGTTTATATGTATATTTTCACATGCAAAGCACTATAATAAAATGCTGTTTTTAATATTTCTGTATTTTTACTAGAAAGTAATGCTATTTTTTTCTGTTTGTTAATACTATGTGATTTATAATTCTGGTAGGTTAAAACTTAAATACAATGAGCAAGAGTTTGAGATGCTTTCAAATAGTTTGAACAAAGTTTAATGAAGATAATAATTATTAACTTAACCTACTTCACTTTCTCTGGTTATTAATTCATTATCATTAAATGCATGCCACTTTATGCCAAATTTATGGTGTTTAATACTAACCATTCCCACATAAATAAAGTCAATGCCAGACAATCACAGAGATTTATACATTAATCATAATATGTTTTCTGAACAGATATTCACACCTATAAAAATTGTCTCAAAATTTATGAAGTCTTGAATTGAAGCTGTTATCTCCAAAATCAATGACATTTTTGAAATGCTATGAAAGTTTCTTCTGTAGTGCTCATCAAATGCTCAGCACTCAACTGAAAATTGGGGCATAAATTAAGGAGCTGAATTCTAAGCCTCTCTACAGCTCTACAAACCTACTTTTGTGAACTCAAAGGCAATGTATATAAAAAACTTATCCAAATTCTTTGTAATCATCAGTGGACATGAAACTCAAATCCAATATAGAAAACTTTGACACATCAGTATTTGATGCAATCATATAAAACATCTTTCCTGAAATACAAATTTACCATCCTCCATTGCCAAGCTGTTTGAGTCATAGATATTTCTGACATTTAAGCATTTCACCTGGTTAAATCCTCCTACTTCAGATCTGTACCTTAATGTTAATATTTCAAGGAGACCTTCTCTGACCTCTGGACTGTTAAATTATTTTTCTTTAACCTCTGATATCACTTTATTTGTCTATCATGACACTCGAACTTTATTTTAATGTCTAGTTTAAGGTGCATTTGCCACTAAACTGCAAGCACTGTCTTCTTCATTCCTATTTGCCCCTATTTTGAACCCTGCTTGCACCATAATATTTCTCTGGGAAAATGTATTTATTAAGTGAATTTTTAATCCATTATCATCTCTCGCCCACTCTCTGATGGTCAACATGTTCCTAACTCTCACATTGTCCCTGACCCCAACCACAGGCCAATTTCATCACTCATACTCCTCCCCTGCCACTTCAGGTTCTCAAGAGTGGGATGGGAGTGAAGAAGAGGATATGACCTGTGAATGACATGAAATATAGTCCATTCATATGTCTTCTGACTTTTTGAAAAACTGAAAAAGGAATGACTTATTTTGGCACTTACCAAAATGGTCTTAATTTTACAACAACTTTGTTAAATTGATGGCTCAAAATGTCCCTGCACTAAAATAGCTGTTTCAGCCTCCACACAAAACATAATTGTACATCACATTAAACAACTCAATTATTTTTAAATATATATATTTTCAATATGGACTTCACAGCAACTTAGATGGATTTAAAGTCTATCACACTCAGTGATCTATCACAGAAACAAAGAACTGAGTTCCACATGTTCTCACTCACAAGTGGAGCCTGAACATTTACCATAATACTATAGGAAAGGGATTGGAAGTAGTGGGATGCTGCCAGGGGGTTGTGGGGAGATGAAACGTCAATAAGTGTATCTGATCTCAAACCAGTCAGAGTGAGGACAAACAGGAGGGTCAAACTTTACCTGTATGATGATCACTTGTATACCTAATCCTGAATTGTACCCCATATCTTTAAAATAAAAAAAATATATACATATTTTTTTTCACATTTATAACTTGTACCTCTATCACATTGCTATGTTTAAATTAACAAAGTCATAGTGTATATGATATGCTAACACCCACTTTTTCAAGATATATATATTTTTATTAGATACTTAATATTTAAAGAACAACTTAGTTATGTTGCTTGTATTGTTGTTTTAGCAGACTGTTTAAATTCATATGATGATGCTTAGAATGTCTAACCATTTTTTGTCTATATATAATTTTAATATTTTAATAATATAATCTATATGTACATAGTATATTTTATAGCATAAAATGTTATATTGTAAAATAAGTTTTATTAATAGCTATCCTTAACATGATAGTAATGTTGACTATCTCTCCAGTGATATTGACAGAAATAATTCATAAATGACAAAGCTATAATTAATCAATCACTTTTTAGAAAGAAAAAAAAAGAGACATTAAATAAGAAAGGCTTGGGAACTAGATAACATGGATTTAATGAAGGGAGTTAAGGATATCATTTAAATTTACAAAGAAAAAATCCAGAAAACTATATTTTGGCCCAAACCCTACCAAATTTCATTTTTAAATTATGTGATATATTTAAAAGTTAATTTACTATTCTGACTATTAATCACTTTCTATGTAATATAAAAGTAATGTGGTAGTCTATTTCACAACATTGTTACTCAGATTGCGATGATGTTGGAGCTATAGAAAAATCCATGTTTATAATTAATTAATATATGTGTTTTTGATTCTTAAGTCATCTTCAACTTTCTCACAGAATAGAAAAATAATATACTATCCTCAGCTTTTTCTGTTCAATTGTTTGAGAGAAACTATGTTACCTATAGGGCAATTCATAGGCACTGGCAACAAGAAAATAAAGCAACATTTCTCAGCTGAAGAATTCAAAATATATTGAGAAAGGGGAAATGTACCACCTATATTAAAACCGAAAGATCATGACATAGAAATAGGTACAAGAAGTACCTGTAGGAGCATGGTGAGGTAAGGAATCCTGGGGCACATGAGCCTTCATCTGAGATTTAGAGTAGAAGTTAGAATTTGCTAAGTTGGAGAATGTGATGAATTTTTTTCTAGAAAGATGGAGCAAACAGCATTTGAGGAGTACAAATCATGGTGAATTAGGAGTTAAGTGTGTTCTCCAAGGTGGCTTTAGGTCAAAGTTTTAGGCACTGTAGCGTCTAGAGATGAGGTGATAGAGAAGGAGAATATCACGAAACACTCTGCATAGCATTTACATTTTATTCTAGAAGCAAAGAGTTGTTTTAAAAAAGTCTTATTTTGACCAGTATCACAATAAGGTGTGAATTTTAGAAAGCCCACTTTAACAGTCATTTAGGTAACATGGGAGGAGCAATTTTAAAGTAGTAGCACAAGTTAAAAATCTATTACAGTAACCCAGAAAGAACAATAAGACATGAATTAGTGCTAAAGTGGAAAGTGAGACCAAGATCAAGAAATAATTAAAAAGCCTTTCTAAAGGATATAAAAGTTAATTGAGAGGGAAGAATGATGGATAATGTCACTGCTTATTGCCTGGTAAGGCAGAGGTTGTCAGTACCAAGATTCCAAATATAAATGCAGAAAGCAAGCATAATTGTCTTGCAAAAATATTGATATTCTTAAATTTAAGTAAGAAATGGGACATGTAAGGAGGAACAGTAACAAGTTGAGAAATAAATGGGTGAAAAGAAAGTAATACTTGAAATACAGTCTTCCTATGTTAATACTATGGCTAGTGTTTAGAACACAAATATGACTCATAGCTACTTCCTTAGAAATCTCACAGTTTAGTGAGAGAAAAAAATGTGAACAGATAATTACAACGCAACATGAGAGCAATGAGAAAGATATATATCTGCCTCACCTTGACATGGGAAAAGGCAAAAGGTAAAACAAAAAGAGAGAGAGGGAGCATATTCAGGGATCTTTCATAGAAGTAAATAAGAATTTTTCAGGTATGCGATCTTCTGTTACTTTTATCTGAGCATTGCCCACACTATAGCCATACCATCTTCTATGTACCTATATGTGCCCTGTTGTTTTACACCTTTGAACTTCTGCACAGGCTGTTTCCACTGTCTAGAATGTTCCTCCTCCTTATAATGCTCATGATCCATTGTTCTTCTGCATGGCTGACTTCAATCAACCTACCAACTTCAAGTCAAAGTTTCCTTATTTTTTTTTTTGAGTTGGAGTTTCACTATGTCGCCTAGGCTTGGGTGCAGTGGAATGCTCACAGCCACTTCAGTCTTGACTTGCTGGGCTCAGGTTACCTTTTCTCCTCAGCCTTCCAAGGAGCTGGAACTACAGGCATGTGTGCCAGTACACCAGGCTAGTTTTTTGGTTTGTTGTAGAGAGAAGGTCTCAACAAGTTGCCCAGGATGGTCCCGAAGTCCTGGGCTCAGGCAATCCTCTTGCCTCAGCCTCCCAAAGTGCTGGGGTTACAGTTATTAGCCACTACTCCAGGTTAAAGTTTCATTTTTTAGGAGAGTTTTAGCCTAATCTTATAAACTAGGTCAACTTCCCTTGTCATATGCTCTTTATAACATTTTCTTCCTCTCTTTTATCCCATTTACTTATTGCAATTTTCACTGTAAATAGTAACATAAATATATTTTTTAATATTTTTAGCTAGATATTTAAGGTCCTTAAGACCAATGCCTACATTTGTCTGGATTATCTTTGTGTTCCCAGTGCCCCACAGAGCAGAACTTTATACAGAAAAAATGTACAATACTTATTTCATTAATAAGTGTATAAGTGATATAAGTGAGAAAGATATTCCAGGAAGTACAAACATACATAAAAGCTCAAAATATTTAAGTTGCAAATAGTTTTGCACAAGTGAGGGATTTATGTCAGAAGAAGGGTAATGGAGAAAGGCTGGATGGACAGACGGGGATCCGATTGTAAGGCCCTTGATTTCCATGATAAGAAATGGTCTGAGGGGACAAAGGGTGTGGTCACAAAAGAATGAAGAAGAACTCCAAGGAAATCAGTGAACAAATCAGGAGCCTGGAGCAGGGAAGAATAGAGGACTGAGCAAACATCAGAAGGGAAAGCCTCTCCCACTGTCAATGAATAACAGAACTAAAGATAAAAACAACAGATCTGTCACAAATGAGAAAAAACAAAGGAAGATCTCAGGCAATTTCAAGTGTATCAAAAACAAAACTCCTGAAAAATCAGACCTTGGTGCCCAAACAATAGCAGTCACCAATGACTGGCCCCAGAATACAACAGGGATTAGGAAATAGATGGAAAGAGTGAAGCAGACTCAAGAAAGACAAGATGCAACACAGAAAGAACTTATAACGGAGATTCTGGCAATAAAAAATTTCATCCAAGAAATAAACAACAAGATGACAAGCATGGAAAGCAGAATTAATCTAGCTGAAGAAAGAATCTCAAAATTTGAAGACCAGAATATGGAATTAACCTGATCTGTAAAAAACATAGAAAGAAGACTCAGAAAGAAAGAACAAAGCCTACAGGAGTGCAATTATATCTAGAGGCCGAACCTATGCCGGTTTGGTATCCCAGAAGAAGAAAGGGAAATGGAGAACAACTTAGAGCAAGTATTCCAGGAGGTAATCCAAGAAAATTTTCCCCATCTCACCAGAGAGGTGACCAGCCAAGCACAAGAGATACAGAGAAGCCCCACAAGACATCAAATGAGAAGACCAACCCCTAGACACATAGTAATTCTCCAATGCAAAGTGGGCACAAAAGAAAAAATCTTAAAGGCAGCAAGAGAGAAAGGTCAGACTACCTACAGGGGAAAACCAATCAGAATAGCAGCAGACCTATCGGCAGAAACCACTACAAGCAAGAAGGGACTGGAGTCCTATATTCAAAGTCCTCAAAGAAAAACAATTTCAACTAGAATTTTCTAACCAGTCAAGCTCAGCTTCATCAGTGATGGAGAATTAAAATCCTTCCCAGACATCCAATCCCT
>CAUYQG010176616.1:0-14790 GCA_963574415.1 Tarsius wallacei
AAAAAAAAAAAAAAAGTTAAGATCATCTCATATTTGACATTCTATTTAGCCATCAAGTACTGGATTGAGTAGTGTCCTCCCAAAATTCATGTCACGCAGAACCCATTAATGTGACTTTATTCGAAAATAGGAAATTTGCAGATGAAATCAAGTTAAAATGAGGTGTTACTGGATTAGGGTGATTGCTAATCCAGTAACTCCTATTTTTATAAGAAAAAAAAAACTTGGGACATAGAAACTCATACAGGGAAGGTGGCCATGTGAAGACAGAGGTGGGTACTGGAGTTATACTGCCACAAGCCAAGGAATGCCAAGGATAACTGACAACCACTGCAAGCTAGAAAAGGCAAGGAAGGATTGATCCCCAGAGCCTCTGAAGAACACCTTGACATCAGACTTCTGGACTCCAGAACAGTGAGAGAATAAATTTCTGTTACGCCGTGGCATGCTGTTTGTATAATTTGTTATAGGAACCTTAAGAAACTAATATATCCCATAGGAAAATGACAGGACCACAATCACAGCTCCTCTGTGCCCTGAAGCCTTCTTCTTGCTCAATAAATGGACAGAAGACTAAGCTCAGGAAAAATCACCATTTAATCATTCAAAAAGTACTTAAAGAGTACCTACTATGAATTAGGCATCTGCAGTACAACAGTGAATAAAAGAAACAAAGATCTCCTCAAACACTGCAACAAATTATTTAATATGCCTGGTATCTGTACAAGCCACTTTGCTAAGCTCTGAGAAAAGCAAACAAAAGGGGGAAGGCAAGTGCAAAAGGTGTGACATTTCAGGTTGTTCAGAAACTTTAAAAAGAGATACAGTATCTTATACTTGTGAGTGAATCTGTCTCAGCAGTTCACACTTAAGAAGTAATAGTTCTTCAACAGTTGAGGAGGGTGACTCAGGAACAGATTTTAAAGTCAAGGAATCTGGCTAATTTGGGAAGTAGATGCTTCCTAGAAATTTTAAATACCCTCTTTTAAAAAATTCATATCATTTTTATTTCCCCCCAATCCCTTGCTTTTAATGAGACCTTATTCTTGTCTATCATGGTTACATTCACAGTGGTGCCTCCAAAATATCTATATAGGAGGGGTGGGAGTTAGATATACGGCCACTAGTGAGAGTTTGGGGACATGCCCAAAGATGCATCTCCACAATAAACCAATGGCATTTACTTGGATTGCTTGTTTCTTTGGGGTAGCTAAAGCATCTACCTCAAATAATCAACTTCACTTTTTAAGAAGCTAAGGCTAGTCACACTCCACACATACATACATAAATACACATAAATATTAACTAATTGGCATTAATTCAATGAAATAATCTCTGACTTTTAATGTTTTCAATCCTAGACACAGGATGTACTGTCTTTTGTATTAGATACCCATCTAAATAACTCTAGTCTATAAATAACTCTAATCTGTGAAAGGACATGGTAAGAATATTCCAGACCTACCTACAATGTATCTATACGGGAGAAAGAGGAATTAATTTTGATTTAGAGAAGCCCAGGGACCCTCTGAGACATAATCAAATGAGAGGTAACAGATCTGTCAAGTTGGGAAGGCAAAACTAGAAGTCACCCAGGGCTGAAATAAAAACTTGGTAAATATTTGCACAGAAGCAAGAATTGAAAGTAAGCTATAGCCGGGCTCGGTGGCTCAGCCTGTAATCCCGCGCCTTGGGAGGCTGAGGTGAGTGGATTGCCTAAGCCCGCGGGTTCGAGACCCACCTGGGCAACTTGGCGAGACCTCATCTCTACAATAAATCAAAAAAAAATTAGCCGGGCGTGGTAGCGCACGCCTGTAGTTCCAGCTACTTGGAAGGCTAAGTGGAAGGATCGCCAGAGCCCAGCAGGTCGAGGCTACAGTGGCCGGGAGCGGCCACTGCACTCCAGTCTGGGCGACAGAGTGAGACTCCAACTCAAAAAAAAAAAAAAAAGAAAGTAAGCTATAAAAATGATATATGTCCCCTTCCCAAGTCAATCACTATATCCTCCAAGTCACCAAAATAACCAGATTCAGATCTTAAGATGGTCATAAAGCTCAAACCAGAAATATGTTTTTACTCTTCCTTAAATAAGAGAAAAGATATTTATCACAAAAATGGAGTGGGGTAGCACAATCAAAAGAAGGAGGTGAATCTCCTCTCTCTCTCTCTCTCTCTCTCTCTCTCTCTCTCTGTCTCTCTCTAATTACTTTCTAAATAAACAACATTTTATAATCTTAAAAAAAAATAAGATGCAGGTAGAAATGGGAAACTTTCTCTGTACTTCCAAAGAAGTAAACCTTTCTTATCAAGAGAATGAATAGCACAGAGGCGAATTCCCATAAACTCTAAGGTATGCAATAGTTCAGGACTTCCCTAGGTCACATTGGAAACATTATCAACACCTCAGAATCTGCCTATGTACATCCACTAGGACTTTTTATTTTTGACTTTCTTCTATATATATTTAAAGATGAAACATAACTGAATAAATAAAGCAGTGAACTAAGAACTAAGTTATTTAAGCTAACATGTATACTTCTGTCCATTTGTAAAGTCATTTGACTTCTCTAATTTTAAGGTTCTCACATCTATAAGTTTCCTGCCATACTAACTAACCAATTAGCTGTAAAGATTTTCTTAAGGGAGGTCAGATCATACATATTTGTAATACTTTAAGTATAGAAGTCTTATACTTAAAAAAAAAAAAGAGTACAGTCATTAAGGTATCAATCCAGGTAAAGGTGAAGTGAGCACCTTAACAACAAATTAAAAACTACCCAAACCTTTCCAATTTAAAAGAATGTCTAGGATGGGTGCAATGGCTCATGTCTATAATCACAGCACTTTGGGAGGTCTAAGCAGGAGGACTACTTGAGCCAGCCCAGGAGTTCAATACCAGCCTAGGAACACAGCAAGACCTCATCTCTACAAAAAATTAATTGGGTGCATAGCAGCAGTCCTAGCTATTCAGGAGGCTGAGGTGGAAGGATCACCCAAACCCAGGCAGTGGAGGCTGCTGTGGTGAGCTGTGGACATGCCACTGAACTCTAGCCTGGGTGACAGAGTGACACTCCAACCCCAAAATATGTAATAAATAAATTTTTAAAAAAATAAAATAAAATAATGTCTAAAAAATTGTTCAGTTGAAAACTGTCCAATGTGGATAAAGGAAAAATCACATTCCTACTGTAGAAAGCCCATAAATGGATCCACTTGATTAAGTTATAAGCCAAAAGAGGTCCTTTAGATCATTCTAAAGAGCAGGACATGACAATATTTTCAGAAGCCATTCCTCTTCTTGTTCCTAGATTTTCGTTGTTCTGACTAGTGGTGCGAAAGTGTTATTTGGTATTTTAGAAGTTTGTTTTTGTTTGAGAGGTTTACAGTGGGGAAGTCAATTAAAAACTCAACAGAAGTATCAACAACTTAGCTTGACAGCCTATAAGAGAAATCCCAAGTTTGCTTAACTTTCGTTTTTTTAGAAAAAGTAACTTTTACACATTGACAGCTATCAAAGAAAGCATATGAGTACATTGTGTCTAATATTAGTTGGTTTTATTCTGCTCCTTTGGGTTAAAAATCAGAGCATGGAAAATGTCTTTATTACACAGAGCCCATTTTTATTATGGTTATTCATTTGTAATAATTTTTTTTTTTTTTTTTGCCAGACTATTAGCATGAATTTTGCAACTGGTATGAAGTCATTCCTCTTCTGTAAGCTAGCTACCTTAACCTAGAATGAGTCACCTGGCTTCAGGCCTCAGTATATTCTACGTATAAAAGATGCATGTTGGCTTAAAACACTTTGAAAGTTCCTTCCTGCTCTTAACATTCTACTCTTTCAAACTTAAACAAAGGAATGAATTAGCTTATATCAATGACACAAGGACAAGTGAAAATGGGAAACAATATTCCTAAGAGACAATAATGTACCAAGACTTCAATAAGCAGAGTCCAAGGGAACAAATAAGATTGCAGAATCTCTCAGACATGCTACTGCAGAAAAATCCTACGGAAATGATTCAGCACTCAAAACCTTTCTTCCCACCGAGCATTCAGGGAATGTAAGGTAAAAGATTTTTTTTTACCAAACTTAGCCCTTGCAGACTTATACTTAAAGATCACATATCACCTGTAATCTCACCTCAAAACTGAGCAAATAAGAGATCTAACACTGGAAGCTATAACTAGTGAAGTGTGCATTGAGATCACCAAAAAGGTGCTGTAACTTTAATTCTTACTATTCAGTTAGCTCTAGGGAAAGGGGAGTCTTCATTTGACAGAACCAGAAATACCAGCCTTCACAAGTTTCCCAAAATTCACAGAGAAGCTGTGTGAAAGAAGAAACTGGTATTTTCAGAGGGAGATGCCATAAAGAATTAACAGCTTTATTCTCACAGTTATATTTTGCACTAAGTTGAATATAGAAGAACAAAATTTTACAACAAACAAAGAAGCTTTAATTTCCACAATCTTTGTTTAAATAATTCCACTTTAAAAGTTCTGGGAAACTACTTCTAAATAGAGGAATTGGGTGGAAATTGAGATGAAAAGGAACCATTACATTCTTCTGAGAGATAATTTCATTCACCTCCACCATATTTTAACAAAAAGGTACAAATAACTTCAAATATCCTCATGAGTACGTCTTACCACAAAAAGACTGTGTGCGTTCACTTCTGTCCTTATTTGCCATCCCCTCCCATTGTATGACTTAAGTATTAAACCCATCAATAAGCTTCAAAACTGACAAACAAGGTCAAAATGACGAATGAAGTAAAGAAATTCATCTAATGTTTATGAAAAGTAAGGCAAGATTGTCTAAAGGTCAGGGGAGTGGGGAAAGGTAATGATATTTCTAGTATTCCCAGTACTGTCCATCGCCACAATACAAAGCTCCCACTATTCAGAGATACAAGTATGTTTTCTAGCTGGACTACATTTCCTTGCCAAAACACACACTACGCATAGTCTAACAGTCTGTATCTGTTAGACTGCTGGGGTAGCAACTGAATCCCGGCAGCACACGGAAGTAGTGTCCTGTAATGAAAGAGTGCAACGTGTCAGTCGGCTTGGGAGTTTCTGGAGCGCCAACAACTGCAGCAAATCATCACTCTCCAACATGTGGGCCCTGAAATCTGAGTTGGGAGCAGGGGTGTCCCTCTTCCTTTTTTTCTCCACTTTTTTTTTTTTAAGTGAGGGCAGAGAGGATTCGAAAGCAGACTAGATAATAAAGTCCACTTAGAGATAGATAGGGAACTCTAGGCAACCCAGAGTCCCTTGGGATAGGATGCTACTTTGAAGGCAAGAGGAGTAAGTTTCCTTCTCTGTAATCTACTCCTTGACACTGAGGACAGTCATTGTTTGCTCGCGGAAAAGGCTACCTGCGCTCCAATGCCCGTGCCCAACTCCTAATTACAAGTGTCCTCTGGGCCTGGCACGTTGGAAACCCAGCCAGAGGTCCAAAGGCTGGTCAGTGCCCACGCGAAAGGCAAGCACTGGCCAGCGAGGGTTGCCCTTCCTTTCCCGAGACTCGCAAATTAGTTCTGGAGTGGGGACTGCGATGGAGCCGGCGAGGGGGCAGCACTTACCCCCATTCACCCCTATGGACGGCTTCAGTTTGGCTCCGGCGATCGCCAGCACTATTCCAATCATGAACCACTCTTTCCTCATCCTCTCCAGCAGCCTCATGTTTGTTAGGGTGGGTGGGTTTTGTTTATTTGTTTGGCTTGTTTTCTTTTCAAGCTGCGATCGCTTAATCTCCGGGGCGTCTCCACACTTTCCTCGGTCCCTCCAGACATGCAGCAGAGAAAGTCAAATCGCCACTTGTAAACTAAAGACCTGGGGGTTGCTCCGGCGGCTTTGAGGAGGGCTGGGAGTAGTAGTATCCAGTGACAGGAAAGTCTCACAGAGCGCCGCCATCACTACCACGCATCTTCTAATAGGCGGGCACACAGCCCGCAGTCCCTCTGACCGTGGGCTCGCAAGAGCAGATGCTCCGAAACAGAGAACCTGGGCCAGGCCAGCAAGCGCGAGGGATCTGGGAAGGGAGGCTGGCCGCCGGGAGGGGTGGACAGACCCACTGCCACCGAGACTTGCGGAAGCTTCTGAATGACAGGGGCAGGAAAGCGTCGTGAGACGCCACAGCCGCTCAGCCTTAACGAGGGTCCCGCTCCAACAAACCTTTAGGCACAGCCCCACGCGTCCCTGGAGCATATACACCCCCCCTCCCCCCCACCACGGAGGGCCTCTCCTTTGCTCTGCCATGGTCTCGCTGGAAGGACTGGCGTGTTTGTGCTTGGGGCAAGGAATTTCTCTGCCGGCGCCCCGGCAGCAGCGTGCAGGTTTTTCTGGGGTACGCTTGCTTGAGGCATTACGGCGCTTCCTCGACGCCGGCGGTGACGTGTGCGCGGGAGGGAAGGGGAGGCTACTCAGTCTTCGGGTTCCCAGCCTGAGCCGCGCGAGTTAGAGGCGCACTGGGTCCGCGCGGGAAATCGGTTCGCTGGTTGGGGGGAGCTTTAGCCCCGGCTGTGGGTTGAAAATCGGGCGCCGGGCAGACGCCCACGTTCGTGAGACCCCAGCTTTCCAGCGTCCGCTGCCATCCGAGAAAGGCGGGCGGGACGTTGCCAGCTTGGTCGCCTGAGGGTGGGCGCGGCCCGGACCTCCCACCACCACATCTGATACCACCCCTCCACCCCCCCCACGCACACACACCATCTACCCCCAGGAGGGGGGAGAATTGCAGAGCGGGGCCAGATCTTCCTTTGGGGCGCTGAGTGAGCGTGGGAGCCTCCTCCCCTCCAAGAAGCCACCCCACCCGTGGGCGGAGTGGGGGCGGTGCTGGCGAATTCCAGGGCGCGCAGGGGCCGCGCCTCTTCACCCCAGAGCTCACCCATCCGAGCGCCTGGGAAACCCTGGGAAGGAGGTCAGGATTCCAACGCAGAAGTGGCGAGGGATCCAACCTTAGAGCTAGGGGTTCCGGTCTTCCGTGGCCCCCCTTGCTCAAGCCTATCCGTCCTCCCGTTTATTCCTTGAAGTGTTTTGTGGCGACCAGTGGCATGAATGGTTTCATGAATGAACTTTCTACCGGTAAACCCTGCTGGAGCATCAGCTTCTCCCAATGATGCACCCTGATAAAGAAATCACTCTGTGGTATTTTGAAGTAGCCTGGCATCTTAAAGCTTGGGAGGGATTGTTTAGCAATGCCAGACCTTAATTCTGAATTTATTCAAGGCGTGAAAGAGACTCATGATGTAATTTCCTCTATTTAATTTAGGTTTGTCATCATGACATGACTTGCTATCCAAAAACTAAGCTACGGTAAGCAGTCGTGCTCCCAGGTATAGGTTCCACGGTACCAAGTGCCATCTGGCAGCATAAAGAAAAGTTGCTCTGGGTGAGTCAGTGAGTGGGTGGTGAGCGAACATGAAGGACAGCTGTAGACTTTATATACACTGTACTCTTAGGCTGCACTGTATTACAAAAATTTTCTTCAATAATAAATTAACCTTACTGTAAAATTGTAATAAACAGGGGAAAGCATACTCTATTCAATAAATGGTGCTGGGAAAACTGGCTAACCATATGCAGAAGAGTGAAGCTGGATTCCTTCCTCTCATTCATACAAAAATTCACTCAAGAGGGATTAAAGACTTAATTGTAAGACCTCAAACTATAAAAATACTAGAAGAAAACCTGGGAAATACTCTTTTAGACATCAGCCAAGGCAACAAAGTCATGACCAATTCCTCAAAAGCAAATGCAACAAAAATAATAATTGACATTTGGGACCTAATTAAACTAAGGAACTTCTGCACAGCAAAAGAAACTATCAACAGAGTAAACAGACAACCTACAGAATGGGAGAAAATATTTGCACACTATGCATCTAACAAAGAGTTAATATTCAGAATCTATAAGAAATTTAGATCAACAAGAAAAAAAGCAAACAACCTCATTGAAAAGTGGGCAAAGCATCAAAAAAGGACACGATGGAATATTACACAGCCATAAAGAAGGACAATATGAACTTCACAGCAACTTGGATGGACTTAGAGTCTATAATACTGAGTGATCTATCACAAAAACAAAGAACTGAGTATCACATGTTCTCACTCATAAGCGGACCTTGAACGATTATTGTAACACTATAAGAAAAGGATTGGCTGTAGTGGGAAACTGCCTGGGCGGGGGGAGTGGGGGTGGGCATACCTCTTCAACAAGGGTTCCTGCGTAATGAACACTTGTATATCTAACCCTGAATTGTACCCCACATCTTTAAAATAAAAAAATTTTTTTTTTTAGTTGGAGTCTCACTCTGTTGCCCAGACTAGAGTGCAGTGGCACACTCCCAACCACTGCAGCCTTGACCTGCTGGGCTCTGGCGATCCTTCCACCTCAGCCTTTTAAGTAGTCGGAATTACAAGCACACGCTACCATGCCCAGCTAATTTTTTTTGATTTATTGTAGAGATGAGGTCTTGCCAAGTTGCCTGGGCAGGTCTCGAACCCACAGGCTCAGACAATCCACTCACTTTGGCTTCCCAAAGTGCTGGGATTACAGGCTGAGCCACCAAGCCTGGCCAAAATTTTTTTAAAAAAGAAAAAAGTGGACAAAGGACATGAGCAGACACTACTCAAAGAAGACATACAAACGGTCAACTAGCATATAAAAAAATGCTCAACATCACTAATCATCAGAGAAATGCAAATCACAGCCACAATGAGATACCATCTCACGTCAGTCAGAATGGGTTTTATTAAGAAGTTAAAAATCAACAGATGTTTGTAAGATTGTAGAGAAAAGGAAATGCTTGTACACTGTTGATAGGAATGCAAACTAATTCATCCCTGTGGAAAGCAGTTTGGAGATTTTTCAAAGAGCTAAAAATAGAATTACCACTGGACTCAGCAATCCCATTACTGGATATACAACCAAAGGAACATAAATCTTTCAAAAAGATACCTGCACTCATGTTTATTGCACCACTGTTCACAATAGTGAAGTCATGGAAGCAGCCTAGATGCCCATCAGTGGATTGGATTTTTTTAAAATGTGGGCTATTGCCTTGCTAATGTGACCATGTGCTCTTTGAGCTATGGCTATCACCATGCTTCCTGGCTTTGGCTCCTCCCCACCTTGGGGAGGTGAATCTTCTCTCTCCCTTCTCTTTCTCTCTCTAATTTACTTTTAAATAAACTATATTTTTTAATCTAAAAAAAGTGGTAAATATATACCATGCATACTGTGCATCCATAAAAATGAAATCATGCCTTTTGCAACAATATGCATGTAACTGGAAGCCATTATCCTCAGAAAATTAACCCAGAAACAGAAAATCAAATATTATGTCACTTGTAAGTGAGAGCTAAACATTGGGCATACAGACATAAAGACACTGAGTACTCCCAAGGGGGAGAAGGAGGGAGGGGACAAGAATTGAAAAACCACCTGATGAGTACCATGTTCACTGGGTGACGGGTTCAGTAGAAGCCTGAACCTCACAATCACTCAAAATACCAATGTAACAATTCTGTACATGTACCCCTTGAATTCAAAATTTAAAAATAAATATACTTAAAATTTTTTTAATCATTTGTAATAACACCTAAATGCTATACAGCTGTCCAAAAATATTTTCTTTTTTATAACTTTATAAGCTTCTTTAAAAATTACTTTTTAAACGCTTTAAAAAAAAAGAAAGACTAAGACACAAACACAACAGCCTAGGCCTATACAGGGTCAGGATTTTGAATCTCTTTCTTTCCACCTCTACATCTTGTCTCACTGGAAGGTATCCAGGGGCAACAACAGGCACGGAGCTGTCATCTCCTATGGTAGCAATGCCTTCTTCTGGCATAACTCCTGAAGGACCTGCCTGAGTCTCTTCTTGAGAAGTTGTCACTCTTCTCAGAAATATGTCCATAGTGGTTTGCTTCTTTTTTTCATTAGAGATCTGCATGAGTAACGTGTTTACTATAACATTACAATGACTATGTCTTTACTAGGAAATAGAAAATTTTCAGCTTCACCTAACTCTTATGGGAGCACTGTCATTTACCAAAACATCATTATATGACACATGACTGTAATAAAATAGAAAAATTAAATAAAATAAGAGTTACTTGAATACAAGCACTGTGATAAAGATAGTGGATCTGATAACTGAGATGACAAAATGACTAAGGGCAGGTATCATCTACTGGACAAAGAGGATTCACATCCTGCATGGGACAGAATGAGATTTTTGTCATGCTACTCAGAGCAACTCACAATGTAAAACTCATGAATTGTTTATTTATGGAATTTTGCATGTAATATTTTGGATTGTGGTTGATGCAGGTAACAAACTGGAAAGAGAAACTGAGGTTAAGAAAGGACAGCTGTACATTTGCATGTCTCCTTTTCCAAATTACATAATTGTGTTGTGTTGAGTAGTGTCAGATTCATGTTTTCCTGGAGCCTCAGAATTTGACCTTAGTTAGATATCAACACATGTAATAAGTTAAAATGAGGTTATACTGGATTAAGGTGGGTTCTATATCCAATGACTGGTGTCCTTGTAAGAATGTCCTGTGACAACACATGAGAGAGACACACAGAGGGGAACCCATGTGAAGATGGAAGCAGAGATTGGAATGACATGTCTGCAATCAATAATGTCAAGGATTGCTAGTGACCACCAGAATCTAGGAGATAGGTATGAAACCGTTTTTTTTTCTCAGTGCTTCCAGAAAAAACAATCCCTGCTGACACCTTAATTTTAGACTTCTGGTCTCCTGAACTATGAGGAAATAAATGTCTATTGTCTTAAGCCGCCAGTTTGCAGTACATCTATTGACACCTTGATTTTTCCACTGCTCAAAACAGCTTTTTGAACTTGTCAATTTTGATGCGTTTCAGTGCTTCTGCCATTTTTGTTTCACCTCTTCCACATAGGCAAAATGTTTCCCTTTGAGGACTTTTTTATATGGGAAAACACAAAGTGTCTTGGGGCAAGATCAGGTGAATATGGAGGATGGGGCATGGGGGTCATGCGGTTTTTGATCTAAAACTGCTAAACACTCAGCATAGTGTGGGCAGGTACACTTGTAAATTGCTCATCATGAAATGGGCCAACACATTGAAAGAATCTAAAATAAAATTCACTGAAGTCAAACGCAACCTCTTACAACAATGCTAGCTGGTACATTGATGCCAATGGGTTCCTAGAACACATACCTAGCAGGGGAAGCCTGTGCAACAAGGCTTTTTGGGGAGGGTCTCCCCTCATATACCTGTGCCTGCTCTCATAGAGTTTATGTTTAATAAAATGATGATAGGAATTCTATTTCATTGGGCTGATGAATAGATTAAATAAGATAGTAAATATTCATTGTCTTGCATGGAATAAATACTCATTCATTTATTCAGCACATATTTATGGAGCTCCTGCTATGTACTAGGCACTGGTTTTTAAGTCGTGGGGTTATAAAAAAAAAGATACAAAGTTGCGGCTTTCCAAGAGTGTTCTAATAATAATAATAATAATAAAGGCAGAAGTAACAAGTAGTGATAAATGCCATGATGAAGATAAAGCAAGGACATGTGATCAAGAGTAACCAGGGAGCTGATTTAATTGAATAGTTAGAGAAGATGTTTTAGTTTGGGGTACTATCACAAATTACTGTAGAATGGATAATTTTTATTATTATTTTTTTAATAGAGATGTGGAGTGCAAATCAGGATTAGTTACACAAGTCAGTTGCATGCAGGTGAAGTTTGGGCCTTCAACTGGTCCTCTCTTCTCCTAGTTTAGGACCAGGTATTCTTTGTGTTATGTGCCCCCCCCCCCGCAACTCCAACCCCAGCAGTGCCCAGTGACTGCTTATCCCTCCCTTGTGCTAGTATGATTAATGATCAGTTCCCATTTATGAGTGAGAACATGTGGTATTCAGTTTGTTTCTGTGATAGATCACTAAGTAAGATGGTCTCCAACTCCATCCAGTAGAATGGGTAATTTAAACAAGAAACATTTACTTCTCAGAGTTCGAATCAAGGTGCAGACAAATCCATGTCTGGTGAGGGTCCACTTCCTGGCCATCTTTTTTTTTTTTTTTTTTTGAGTCAGGGTCTCACTCTGTTGCCCAACCTGGAGGGCAGTGACCATAATCACGGCTCACCCCAGCCTGGACCTCCTGGGCTTAGACGATCTTTTCACCTCAGCCTCCCAAGTAGATAGGACTACAGGTGCATGCCACCATACCCAGCTATTTTTTGTTTGTTTTTTGTAGAGACAAGGTCTTCGTATGTTCCCCAGGCTAGTCTCAAATTCCTAGATTCAAGCAATCCTCCAGCCTTGACCTCCTAAAGTGCTGGGATTACAGGCATGAGCCACCATGCTCAGCCAAAATAGCCATTTTCTTGCTGTGTGCTCACACAGCATAGAGTGGAGACAGAGAGCAAGCTGTTTTGTGTCTTCTTATAAGGGCACTAATCCCATTATAAGGGCTTCACCCTAGTGATGTAATCACCTCTCAAAGACCCCTTCCACCTGATACCATCACATGGGAGGGGGTTAGGATTTCAAGATGTGAATTTTGGAGAGGGGTCACAAACATTCAATCTTGTAACAGAAGGCTTTTCTGAAGGGGTGTGATATAAGCAAAGACCCAAATCACAAGAAAAAACCCACCATGCTTATATCTGATAGATGAGCACTTTAAACAGAAGAATCTGCCATGAACAACCCACGTAAGTACCCTAAGATGGGAACCATCTTGACATGTGTATTAGTGTCCTATTACTATTCTAACAAATTACCACAAACTTAGTAGCTTAAAACCATACAGCCTTACTATCTTACAGTTCTGGAGCTCAAGCATCCAAAATGGATTTCACTGGGATGAAAATCAGTGTGTTGGTAGGGCTGTGTGCCTTTCCTTATGTTCTAAGGGAGAATTTGCCTTTGCTTTTCTAGCTTCTAAGGCTGCCTGCTTTCCTTGGCTGTCTGCTCTTTCATCTTTGTAGTCGGTCATGGCTGGTTGAGTCTTTCTCAAGAGGAATAATTCTGGCCCTGACTGTCCATCTTCCCTCTTTCGCCTATAAAGACCTGATGACATTGGTATTTTGAGCTGAATGGTGCTTTCCCAAAATGCTGAAATCTTACCCTTCCCCCAGTATCCCAGACTATGATCTTATTTGGAAATAAGGTCTTGGTAGAGGTGATCAAATTAAAATGAAGTCCTTAGGGTGAGCCCTAATGCAATATGACTGGTATTTTTACAAAAAGGTGCAACTTCGGCACAAGGATAGAACATAAAGGTAAGATAACGTGAAGATACAGGGAGAAGTTGGGGCATGGTGGTTTATACCTATAATCCCAGCACTTTGGGAGGCTAAGGTGGGAATATTGCTTGAAGCCAGGAATTCCAGAACAGCCTTGGCAACATAGTGAGACCCACAAAAAATTAAAAAGTAGCTGGGCATGGAGGCACATGCCTGTAGTCCTAGTTACTAGGGAGGCTGAGTTGGGAGGACACTTGAACCTGGGAGTTGAGGCTGCAGTGAACCATGGTCACACCACTGCACTTCAGCCTGGTTATCAGAGTGAGACCTGCCAGAGAGAGAGAGAGAGAGAGAGAGAGAGAGAGAGAGAGAGAGAGAAACGAAGATACAGAGAGAAGATGACCATGTGACTGAGCCAAGGATTGGTAGCAAACACCAGAAGCTATAAGAGGTAAGAGAAGATGTTTCCCCTAGAGCCATCAGTGAGAAAGAGAGTACAGACCTACCAACACCTTGATTTTGCATGTCTAGCCTCCAGATCTATGAAACAACACATTTCTGTTGCTTTCAGTCACCTGGTTTTTGGTACTTTGCTCTGGCATCACTAGGAAGCTAGTATAATTGAGCATAACCAAATACATACTCCAGGACCATCTCCCTACCTCAAGACGCTTCACTGAATCACATCTACAAAGACTCTTTTGCCATGTACAGGGACTGTAGTCAAATATTAACAGGTTCTGAGGATTAGAATGTGGAGATCTGGGGTGTGGGGTGGGCATTGTTCTGCCTACCATAAAGAAATGGATAGAAGGCCAATATGACTACAAAACAATGAGGAATGGGGGTGAGGGGAGGCAGGGACAAGATCATTCAGATCATACAGGCTTTTGTAGACCAGATTATGAAGTTCAGATTTTATTTATTTGTGGTGAGAAGGCATAGGAAAATTTTAAACAAGGAAAAGAAAATTGTTCTTAAACGATCACTCTGATTCTGTGTAGATGAGGAATTTATAGAGGAATGGAAACCAGTGAGGCGGTGTCTGGGTGGCTCAAGGGATAGATCCTATTGTTCCGCAAAGGCAGTGATAGGAGGAAAAAAAGTAGATATTTTCCAGTTATGTTACAGCACTTTCTTGGGGATTGGGTTTAGGTAAATGAGGAAAAGAGGGGAATCAAGGATAACTTCCAAATTATAACTAAATCCACAGGATTGGGTGAATGTTAATATCACTACAAAGATGGGAGAGATGGCAAGAAAAGATTTAGTGAAGAAAATCCAATTTACCGGCAATAACTTTAAGATGCCTATTAGATATTCAGGTAAAGATCAGACAGCTGGCTGAACAGTTCACAGAGGGAGTCCAGGGCTAGAGATAAAAACTTAGTAATCATTGGCATGAGTAGTCTTTAATACCATGGGATTGGAGAAGATTACCCAGAGAGACAATATGTACAGAAAGGATTATTTTTTTTTAATTTTTAAATTTTTTTATTTTTTTGAGTTGGAGTCTCACTCTGT
>CAUYQG010176617.1:0-44977 GCA_963574415.1 Tarsius wallacei
GGGCGTGGTAGCGTGCGCCTGTAGTTCCAGCTACTTGGAAGGCTGAGGCGGAAGGATCACCTGAGCCCAGCAGGTCGAGGCTGCAGTGGTCTGAGCGACAGAGTGAGACTCCAACTCAAAAAAAAAAAAGACTGTCAGAGCTGACTGTCTTGCTGACTCTGAAGTGAGCTACCATGCTGTGAGACAGCCCTGTCACCATGACCTGAGGGTGGGTTTCTAGGAGCTGAAAGTCACTACCAAGTAATAGCCAGTAAGAAATTGAGGATCCCATCCTAGAACTACAAGGAAATGAATTCTGACAACAACCTGTATAAGGTTAGAAGAGGACTCCAGATGAGATAGCCTCAGATAGGAATGCAGCCACAGTTGACACCTTAATTTCAGCCTGTAAGACACCGAGCAGGGGGCTCAGCTAACTCATGACAGTCCTGGCTCACAGAAACTGTAAGATAATAAATATGTTTTGTTTAAAGTCACCAAGTTTATGGCAATTTGTTATGCAGTAATAGAAAACTAATATAGTTGGCCAGCATTGAATTTGAACTGGGAGTTACATGGATAAACTTTGGGAGGATCAATAAACTATCTGAAACTATATGGAAATTTTAGAGTATTCATAAACATGTACATTTAACTCAGGAATGAGTCCATAACTTGTATCATATCCTCAACAGGCAATGGCCCATAACAGATGAAGAAAACTTAATTAGGATTTGAATGGAGCAGTCAAAAAATAACCTTTTGAGATGTTTCTCTTGAGGTCCCAATCTGGCATGATATCAAAAAGTATGGAGACTCTACAAAGAAAAAGTGGGGACTAAAAAAACTATTCTTTGTTAATATCCTTCCATTTCTTACCACAGAGGGCAAGGTAGAGAATGGAAATATAGGAGTATATTTCATTGCAAAATATTTCTGTAGAGAGAAATACAGTACAGTCTCCCACCCTCAGTGCAGATCTCACTGCCTTTAACAGTACAAGTACACAACAGGCAGAGCTAAAGCTGCCGTCCTCAATTGTTACCTTGACCTCTTTCCTAACACTCTATGGTGGTCGCTCACCACTCTATGGATAAATGCTTCAAGACCTCTTTCCAAGTTTCCCCGAATAAACTCAAAGTCTTCTTTATTCATCTCAAGAGTAACTGCACAAACTCCTTTCCACTCACTCAGGTGACCAATGACTGACAGAGTGACTTCTTTTTATTACATGATTTCCTAGCAACCAAAAAATTCAACCTGCCTGGGAATCTAACCAACCGGGCCTGTAATTCAAAGCATATACATTCACCTAATGCCACCACCATGCTATGTACTGATCCCTACTGAGTGACCTAAAAGCTAAAAAAGAAAGACATTCAGAAATAAGCCCTGGATTAGCAAATAAAATTGCTGTTAAATAGGCAAGGGCTAATGAGGCTGTAATTATTTTATCCAATTCAGCATTTATTGTCTGAGCACTTGCAAATATGCAGCCCACTGAGTTGGGCTCTATGAAGAATACAAAGATTCCTAAAATATTCTCAAGGTTAGAATATTCTGGTAGCAGAGGCATGTAAACAACTCCGTAAACTCTTTTAAGGCAGGAAGAAAGAAGTAGTATAATATAGATACAACATTGTGGGAGAAAAGAGAAAGTATGAAGTCCAACTTGGTGGACCTTGAAGAATGAGTAGGTAAATATCTTGGAGATGTTCCTTCCAAATTAAAGGAGGATGCAGTCACAGGTGAAAAGAAAGCTAAATATGCATGATATGTGCAGAGAGGATGAGAAATACAAGAAGGAGGAGTAGAGGCTAACAACTGGGCACAATAGGATATGAAGTTGGAAAGGCAGATGGTTCCCAACTGTAAGAGATAGACCAACTTTATCCTATAGACAATAAGATGCCAGCAAAGGACTTTCATTGTGTTGCTGCTGCTGCTGCTAGTGTGTGTGTGTGTATGTGTGTGTGTAATCATTAGAGTAATAGAATCCAAACAGTGCTTTAAGAAAACAAATTTGACAACAGTTAGTTAAAATGGCTTGTAAAAGCAAAAGATTAGAGAAATGAAAACTGGTTAGGAGTCCATTAGAATAACGCAGGTTCTGGTAGCTAACACTCACAAAACACTAAGTGCTATACTTGGATTGTCTTATTCAATCTTCAAGACAACCTTACAAGATAGGTACTATTACTACCCTCATTTTCTGCCTGAGAAAATGGAGCCTTGGAGAAGTTAAACAGCTTATCCATGGTCATAAAGTGGATGGAAGGAACAGGTTCCTAAATAAAGTCTGACTTCTATGCCCAAGTTTTTAATATGTTGTTTCTTAGGTGACAAGTTCTGGTCTAGGGCAGCAGCAGGTGATAAGGGAAACATTTCAAGGGTAGAATAAATTGAGCTTGGTGCCAGGTTAGATCGGGGAATAGGGAAGAGAAAGATTTCTAGCCCAAGTGTCTGCAGATGAGGATGTCATGGGCCAAGATGACAGAATAGGACTGAAAACTCCAACACTGGCTGCAGCAAGTGCAGAGCTACTAAATCTGTGAATCTCATGGATGACCCTGACTCATATATTAGCATTTTATTCTATGAGGAATTAACCAGCCATGAGCTAAAGTTTTTCTCATTAACAGATATTCAATGGATGGTGAAGTGGCCTCCTAGTAGACCAAACATGTGGGAACCCTGCATCTGCACCACCACCAGAGGCCAACCAGTCCCCATTATTGCCATCAGGTCATTTACCTTCTATCTTACTCTCTTCTGGGTTCTCCTTTCAGCCGATCCATCCATTAGCCACATCTTTATCACCAAGCAGAAAAACACAAAGCCAGACGGTGAAATTCAAACTGATAAAAAGTGTTCCTTGAATTTCTGATTAAAGGTGTTCAAGGGAAGACGTTAAAATTACTGGGCAAAAATGAAACCTATGAAATCAACTAGCCATCCTTTTCCTAAAACCTAACAACATAAAGAACTCAAAATTTACTGTATAAAGGTTAGGCCTCAAGAAGCTACTCTTAAGTCCCAAATGACTTGTGAAAGTTTGCATTCTCTATGTGTGTTTCCACCAAGTAAGCAAGGATACTTCAGAGCTCCAACACCAATCACCTTCTGCATCAGGACAGAAGTTGCATGTGCTACATGATTTGCAGTTTGTCAGTCTGAAACATTCTGATGTAAAATGATTCATCTCTTATGTACTTAAAGATATCATCGTCACTTTACCTTTTACCATCTTTACTTTCTTAAAAGCCAACAAGACCTGGAGTAACAGAATGATTCTTCTTATCATCACTTTTGTACACATTACATGGCTTAGTAGTACAACCCCAGCAAACATGAGTCTGCCACAAACTAACAACAGAAAACAGAAGCCAGTAAACAACCAATACCACCATCTGTTGGTGTCAGGCAGAGTTGACCCACTTTTGTTTGGTATTGTAGTGTCTCTCACTCTCCTTCAATAGCTTTAGAAGGTACAGAAAGTTTTTGGTTACATGGTTGCTTTGTATAGTGGCAAAAAAGTCTGGTTTCTTAGTGTACCTACCACCCCCACCTGTGCACCCTGTACCCAAGAGATGATTTTTCGATCCTCAACCTCTTCCCACCCTTTCTCTTCTGAGTCCTAGTGTCCATTATACCATTCTCTATGTCTTTGCACATCCTTAGTTTGGCTTCCACTTAAAACTGAGAGCATGCAGAATCTGGTTTTCTTCTGTTCCTGCACTAGTTCACTTAGGATGATGTTCTCCAATTCCACTGTGGCTTTGTTTCTACCTATCAAAGTTAGTAGTTTTAAAATTCCTAAATACAGGAGCCACTGTCTCTTTTGTTGAGCCTGGTAAAAGTAAAAGCGACCATTTCTTTTATTTTTATTTTATTTTTTATATAAAGGGTTTTGCTCTGTCACCCAGGCTGGAGTGCTGGGATTCCAGGTATGAACCACTGTGCTGGCCAAAGCAACCATTTCTGAAAGTGTCTTAGATGACCATGATAATACACAGTTCCATTTATTTTTTCTTTTCTTTTCTTTTTTTTTTTTTTAGTCTGGGTGTCACTTTGAGGTGCAGGCTGGAGTGCAGTGGCACAATCATGGCTCACTGCAGCCTCAAACTCCTAGACTCAAGTGATCCTCCCACCTCAGCCTCCTGAGCAGCGGGGATTTTAGATTAGTACCACTACATCTGTTATTTATTTTTATTTTTTTGTAGAGACAAGTTCTTGCTATGTTTCCCAGGCTGCTATTGTTTCTTTAACTACAAAGGTAAGTTATAATTTATTTGTTAAAATGTGTTTTTAGAGAAATAATTGTTTTTGCAGAATCTATATTAGACAAATATTTTCATATAACTCTTGGAGCTGACATTTTAAAGTATTCTTGAAGAAATGCGTATGTTCTCACATACAAGCAAAGTTGACTCATTCATAAATATTGAGCTTTTCAATGTTACATATTTATAGACAATAGAGAGTATTGGGAAGCCCACTAGATCAAGAGTCAGCAGACAGATTCTCATCCAATTTGGTACTCAGTTCTATGAGCATGGTCAAATCCTGACTCTCCATTTCTTCATATATAAAATGGGGTTATAATGCCAATTATCTTTACCTAATGCATCTGCTGAGAAAAGCAAATAAGGTAACATGTAGAAATGCTTTTAAAACTATGAAGTATGATAAAAGTTTAAAACAGTCTCATCATTTTGCTTAATTCAAAGTTTCTTATACAAACACATACCACCAACTATCATTATCTGATTTATTGGTGTGTATTTTTTGCAGATATCTGAATCTATTCCATATTTCTCCCAATGTTTGGCTCTTCAAAAGGAATATTTTATCCAAAAAAGAGGAAGAGAATTGGGCCATGGAATAAAAATAAGTGCTTCAGCTTCATATACCTTCATTCGGCTTCATAGCCTCTTTCATGGTCCTACTAACATACACTTAAAATTAATATTAAACATGTGGAATAAATAACAAATGCCACACTCCATTAAGGGGGAATTTCAGGAAGCTCTTCCCGCTTTGCACTTAAGAAATTTATTGCTAGCACCCTCTTGCAAACAACAAATTCAGGCCCAATAAATTTGGATTACAGTGTTGAATCTTTTTTTCCCATCTCCTTTAGTTTTATTCCAGCAAGCCACAACTATTATGGTTACTTGAAGAGATAACTAAACACAAGGTTTGGTTTGGTTTTTGGTAGAATTGCTTTACTCAATGGGTATAAAGTTTTAGTTATGCCAGATGATTAAGTTCTAGAGATCTGCTGTGCTATGGTTAACACTACATTGTACACCTTACAAAAACTTGTTAGGAGTATAGAGCTCGTGTTAGGGATTCTTACCACAATAAAACAGGAAAGAAAATAATAATTGGATTTACACACACCTTTCTCTTCTTGACTACAAGATCAGTGAGAGCTGCAGTTCTCAAAGTGGTGTTCTATCAGTTGTTTCAGTGTGAGAAGTATAATGCTAATGATGTTTATGTTGATATTAATGTTTATACTTTAATTTCTATTGCTATTATTATGAAATGACATCCAATATTTCATGAAAACTATCATTTTTCTTAGCTTATTTTCTGGTGGGTATTTTTTGCAATAGCCAGGTAGATGCTCAAAGAATAAGTGGTCTATAGTATCTTTTATTCCCTCAAACTGGTCTTAGAATCAGGGGGAAAAAAGATTACTTCTTCAACTCACAAATAAAGCCTTCTTTTCTAGTTCTAAAGCCTGACTACCTTATTTGTTCAATTTTATTTTAACCTATTTTTCTTAATAAAGCAATTAAAAGTCTCTCAAGAAAACCCAATTACTGAGTCTAGCAGCTCTGAAAACACCTAACAAAAATCTATGTTGGTCCCCAGGGCTATTTATCTTCTATCTCCTTTCATTCTTGGGTTTGTCGCCTCATTAGGCTTGAAGTGATGTTTTTTTAATCAAAGTTACTGTTGCCAGGAAACATAAGAACAAGATGAAGAACAAAAACTAAGAGGAGAATACATTTATCCTCTCCTCCATCCCCATCTACACTGACATGTTCAAGTGAACATCTCCAAACACACTGTTTTACAGTCGTGCCCACCCAGACTCACCCAAATCTAAACATAGGCTAACACAGCCAATGAGCCATCAAATGTAAGTAAATACTTTTCTAAATGTTGCATTGCCTTCTATTAAATGAGCATCCACCTATGAACTAGGTGCGCCAAGCCCAGGCCTCCTGCTCCCAATTCCATGCTCTTCCCATTAAAGTAGCAGTACTTCCTGATGGGGATGTTCAACACAATTCACACTGTCCTTCACTATAAACACTTCTTTTCCTCAGCTTTACTGAGGTATAATTGAAAATAAAAACTGTATGTATTTAAGGTGTGCAACATGACGTTTTGATATACAGGCATATTAAGAAATAATTAACATAACCAAGCTAATTAGCATATCATCACCTCATGTATTTACTTTTTGTGTGTATAGTAAGAACATTGAAGATCTACTCTTTTAGCAAATTTCAAGTATACAATAGAGTGTTATTAGCTACAGTCACCACGATGTACATCAGCTCTCTAGAACTTACTCATCCTGCATAATTGAAACTTTTTACGTTTTAACCCCGGTAACTTTTTACCCCAGTAACTCCCCATCCATTTCTCCCACCCCCCAGTCATTGGCAATCACCATTCTATTCTCTGATTTTATGAGTTCAACCTTTTTAGATTCCACATATAAGTGAGATCATACAATATTTGTCTTTTGGTGACTGGCTAATTTCACTTACCATGACGTCCTTCAGGTTCATCCATGTTGTTGCAAATAAAAAGATTTCCTTCTTTCTTTCTTTTTTTTTTTCTTGAATTAGAGTTTCACTCTGTCGCCCAGACTGGAGTGCAGTGGCACGCTTCCAGCCACCACAGTCTTGACCTGCTGGCCTCCAATGATCCTTCCGCCTCAGCCTTCCATGTAGCCGGAACTACAGGTGTGTGCTACCACACTTATCTATCTAACTATATAACATTTTCTTTATTCATCCATTGATGGACACTTAGACTGATTCCATATCTTGACTGTTGTAAATAATGCTGCATTAATATGGGAATGCAGATATCTCTATGAGATACAGATTTCATTTCCTTTGGCTATATACCCAGAAGTGGGATCGCTGGATCACAAGGTATTTTTATTTTTAATTCTTTAAAGAATCAATTACCATTTCAGAGACTATCTGGCCAGCCCCCTCACTATACAAAGGAAGAAAGTGGGAGCTGAAAAGATTAAGTGATTTACCCAAGTCCATAAACAGGTTAGAGGCAGAGCTAGGATTAAACCCTAGTTTCTCAACTCTCTGTCCAGTGCTGAAACCATGACCAGTTATGGTGTTGCTTCTTGGCAGCCCACCAAACTTCACTCAGTGATGATATTGAAAGAATATGGCCCCAGTAGCCACACATCCTTGACTGGAACAGATCAGTGATCATCAGGTGATTATTAGATACCTGAAGAAAACCTAAGGCAACTTTATCCCAAAGATCTACTGAAATATGAGGCCAGTTAATCCCACTACACTTTACATCCTTATCATATATCCCACATTTTATTCTCTTACACCCTCGCCTTCACACTGCTCAGGGCTTCTCCTCCCTGACCTTACTCCCCTTTACTCCCTTTTTTCTCTAACCTCTCACTGTTCCCTCTGGGACTTGTTCCATGGTTAGGACTAACACTTGACAATAAGCTGCCTACCTCACAGACTACTCCCTGCAGCCTTGGGCTTTAACGGAAACGCAAGGGCCCTGCTTCCCCAATGGATGCCATGCAATCTCCTATGCACTCCACCTTGGAGTTGGGAACAGGGTCATCAGATCCCTCACTCCCCATTCCCACACCCGGCATGTCACCTTTCCATATTTATATAAAACTCTGATTCCTTTAAAGCTCCTGTCATCTGGCTACATCTCCTCCTACTCCCTCTTTGTTTTTGTAACCTGTCAGCCTCCAGGTAACTCTTTCTCCTTTGCTGAAGATTTAAGCATCTGACTCATAGCCTCTGTCCTCTGCAGGCCTTGCCATTATCTAGGATAATTTCAAAGTCCTATGTGGGTGACCAACCAACAATTCCCGTATTTATCAACATCAGTGTACCTGACCTTCTCTTCACTCTCCCATACAGTGAACATCCTCCATCTTCTCAGGACTCAGAACCTCTCTGGCTAGGAAATCTTAAATTCTGACACAATGGCTTAAAGAGGAGCCATTCACTAGCTCTCTATTTTTACACCTTCCACTCACTTCTAAAACCATAGCAATGTATGCTCACCCTCTTTTTAAGCAGTTCTCTCCCAAGGTCACTGTGCATTGCCCCTTTGCATCCATTGGACATTGTCTGGTCTTTGCCTGCAGGGTTTAAGGCCATTCATCACTCCTGGAAACGCTCTACTCCCTTGGCTTCTGAGGTACTTCATTACCACAGCTCTCCCCCCACCTCTAGGACCATTCCTTTACTGTCTCCTTCACGGGACTTCTTTTCTTCCACCTGCTATTTAAAATGTCCACTCAACACACTCTCATTAGGTGAATTCATCCACACACAGTTTGAGTTATCATCCATTCTGATAGCTTCCACATTTATACCCTCAAGGTTTCGATTCTTACATCTAACTGGATATTCCACAGGCACCACAAGTTCAACTTGTACCAAACTTAATACTTTGTCTCTGATACACCCACTTTACCCCCACCTGCTTCTCCTCAATCTCTTTCTCTGTATTGATCAGGGTTTCCCCTCCCTGACCTTACTCGCCTTTACTCCCTTTCTTCTCTAACCTCTCACTGTACCTCCAGGACTTGTTTCATGATTAGCACTAACACTTGAAAATAACCTGCCTACTTCACAGACTATTCCCTGCAGCCTTGGGCCTTAACTTAAACGCAAGGACCAATTGATGGCACTGCCCCCCTAGAAACCCAATCTAGAAAACTGGGCATCATTCTTGACTTCACCTTAACCCAAACTCCACAGCCATATCTGGTCAATCATCAAGTCCTGACAATTGTATCTCCTATACTTCTTGAATTTGCTACTAACTCTTTACCCTTAATGTCATGCCCTTGTCTGAGCCCTCATTATGTCTTACCTAGAATCACACCAGCCTCCTAAGTGGTCTCCTTTCTTCTAAGTTTACTTCTATCAAGTCCAGCCTCACACAGCCCACAGAATGATCTTATTAAAACACAAACCTATCTTTTCCATTAGCCTGTTTAAAACCACTCTGTTACTCCCTGAGGCCCAGAAGACAAACCCTAAGCTTCCTAACCAGCCATGTTCAGCCTTGTGGGATCTAGTTTCTACCCACACCTCTAGACTCATATTTTACTGCACTGAACCTTATAATGTAACCTTATAATGTACCGCCACTCTGAACTGTCTGTGAACTCTATATACCATGCTGTGCTCTCACTGACATGTCTCCAGCACTGCACTTAGCACAGTGAATTATAACTATTTATTTATAGTATTTCTGTCTTCTCCGATAGACCATGAGCTGACTCCCTAAGGGAAGTAACTGTATCTTGCTCATCTTTATATTTCCATCATCTAACAAAGTGGTTGGTATATAGTTAGCACTTAGCTAATGTTGATGAATGAATGGATACATTTAGAAATTTCCTATTAAACGGCATGACTTTATAGCCTATTATGTTATTAAAGGCCCTAACAGGATAGAGTTCTCAGGCAATCAATCAGTCAAGTGGTCTAGTGAGGATTTGGCAGTTTGTGAGAAATTGTTTTATTCCCATATACCCTATTACATTTGAAATGCAAAACTGATTAGGATTTTTCACAGCAATCCTGTTATGGTTTTAATAATCACCGTACTCACCACACTCTTAAAGGCAGTACTGGGTACAGCTGGTTCTTGTTAACATATTTGTGTGCTACTGTTTGCTAATAAAATTTGCATTTTTTATTATTACTAATGTGTTATGTTTTATCCCCAGTTCAGACAAATGAATGGATGGTTCAAAAGTGCTCATTAAGGCATAAACATAGTAATGAGAATAGCAACAAAAATATTAGATCTCACAATAATATTTAAAACAAAAAAAAGTTTTAAATATAAACAGTGAATCTCAGTCTGCATAGAGAATGTGAATATACAACTTGGAAGATTTCACACAAGTGAAGGAGGTCCAGACAAAATAATGTATTGGACAATTATTCCATTTGCTAGTATGTGACTGCCACAAACCCTTATCAAAGAGCAACTTGAATCAGTCAAAGAGTTCACAACGTTTTCAAATTACATTTCAAAAGTTGCACAGCAATCTCCCTATTAAACTTCTTGAGTTTTTCCAAAACAAGTACAAAAATGTCTATCACTACAAAATTAACTCATTTTCCACATAAGGGCAGAAAAGAGACCAAAACTACTGAAACATTACTTTTCTCAAAGTTTCATTCCTCAGAAAAAACAGATAAAGATTACTCTATTTCTAAGAAACCAATAAAGCCAGACACAAAGTTAATGATAAATAATATGCTCAGAGGAAAATCAGACCATCCAAATGTTGGCAAAATTATTAATAGCTCTACTGAACATCACATATCAATGACATGCAACATGAAAAAAGAATTGCAATCATATATGTACACTGGCATGTATTTTGCTTTACAGTTAGGTGAAATTAATGATATGCAGTGTATGCATATCAATTCACGTATTTGAGGGAGAAGCATTTAAATACTCTTGGTTCTATCACCAAAAACCCAATCTGCAGAAGAGATTTTCAATGTATTTAATAGTTATTTTGAATTTTATAAATTGGAAAAGATGCATTAGGATCAGTATTGATGGAATAACTAGCTATGTCTGCAGTGAAGAAGGAAAGTGCTACACAAATAAAAGCTTTACCTTTATGCCAAAACATCCACTTCTTTATTCACCAAAACAGATGATACACACAATATGGCTCCTAATCTTAATGCAATGTTGTAGAAAATAGTTTAAAAATGAACATTACCAAATCGCAGCACTGAGTATATGTTTTCTCAGCATGCTCTACAAAGAAATGGGCAGAGAGCATTAGACTGATTGCTCTCTCCAAAGTACTATGGCTGTCAAGGGCACGCATGCAAACTTTTGAAATGAGGAATGAGACTAGAGCATTCCTGTTCCACACAGATAATGTCAGGAAGGAGCAGTTCCATGGTGTGAGGTACTGTCTGGGCATAGACTGTGTCCCCCATACCTGGCTTCTTTCTGCTCCCTTCCTCAGGGATCGGCCTCTGACCAAGGCTGGTCTCTGAAGGGTATCATATTCCCAGTTATGAGTCATGAGATGCAGATGACCAAGCAAAGCTGAAAACTATGTAGTCATCACTCTCAATCAATGTAATTGTACACACTGGATAGGAATTTGAATGATTAACTTGATTGCTTTGATTATAAAACTGCTTGCTATACTAGTACCCTGAGGTGCGGATTCTTTACAGACGTGCCACCATCAGTACCTCCCGTAAGTTTTAATAAACCAGTGTCTTTCCCTGCTGGACCTCCAGGTGACATCTTTGGAATAAGAAAACATTACACACAAGCCCTCTCAAATTTGGTGTTACAGTGTTACACATGGTTTCAAGTTGGCAGATGTCGACAATGTAGTTAGTATCTTAATATTCTTGATTCTCTCATCCAGGACCAAAACATGTTTATATGGACTAGTAACAATTATTATAGAGATTATTAGAGAAGACTGAACAGCAATTTTGAGGGAGATGGCTTGTAGGCTTGTAGACCTAGCATCTGATGAAGCCCTGACTCTGGTCTTCAGGTGAATATCTTGCCATCATTTCTAGACACAGGTTCAATCTGAATTATCCAAACTTCCCAAATGATGGAGTCATCACACATTTACTGACATTCCTAATTATACTTTAATTATAAAGAAGTATTTTCTATTTTGGTAAAATAATGAGGAATTTTTTAAAAAGTAGATATAGAACCTATCTTATAGCTAAATATTAGATATATTACTTAGAAATTACAAATAATATCTCTTTAACTGGTATAAGAAACATTTAACTTTTCTTGGATTTTTGAGGTATAGGAGCATATTATCAGCAAAAAGAGACAATTTAACTTCCTCTTTTCCTATTTGGATCATAGGTTAAACTTTAAACACATATTATTACTCCAAATGACTGTCTAGAGTTGCTTATGGATTTTTATCTCATTAACATACAGTTCTTGTGTCCTCAAAGAGAATAATAGTAATAATAATAATTATTATTATTATTATAATTATAGAGGGAATAATGGTAATAATAATAATTCCCTCTTCTATTTCTAGAGTTGTCTTTGACAAGAAACACTACTACTTACAATAAGGATGTTGAGTTGATTAAATACTTTGAATTCCTTTTGCCTTTTTTAAACCCCAAAAGACATATTTTTCTCTTAAAACAAGGCAACTTACTAAGTAAGCAAATATTTAAAAGTAGAACTAGGTATTTTTCTCATTCAGTTTTCTTAAAAAAAAAAAATCTAGTTCCCCACCTTAAAAAAAATACACCTACCTATATAAGCACCTAGACACCATTTCAGATACTTGAAGAAAGCTCCAGGAACATAAAACCCAAGGTGAATTCTGAAACAAATGTGTCACATTGAAACTAAAGCTTTATTGATTGGTATCGGCCAACTACAAGGTATGCATTCCACCTAGTGCCTGAGGATGGACTCGCCTCTTGGTTCCCATTACCTATTGGCAGCAGCATGAAAGTATTGCACCTGAGAGTGTTTTACTTTACTGGAAATCTGAGTAATTACAACAAGATAAAACTGCTGAAAATCTTATCAATTACAACTAAACAAGCAAAACAATTTTTAACAAAGGCCTCAGAGGCTCTGAGGATATGGAGCAAAGAGGAAATAATGTCTCCCTGTGCCTTTTTAATCCCCAAATTGACAGGTAATAAAACCCCATGGTGAATAACAGGAAAGAGGAAGGCACCAGAAATACCCCAAGAAGATGTGCACAAGCATGAGTCAAACATGAAGTCTCTGGGCCACCTCTAATCATTTCCTTCCTGGAATCATTCAGTAAACAATAAAAGATATGCTTTGGAGGGTCTGTTGGTTAGCAAACAAAATGGAGAAGTAAAAATAATGAGCAAAGAGGCCGCTGTACTCACTGGTTGATTTCTAAGTATTTATTAAATATTGCCCAAAAATGCGGTCTGAATTTATTTATGTTTGGTGTTAGAGTCAGGAGACTTAGTGTACTCTTCCTGGTTATATTACAGTTGTGTGTCTATGAAAAGTAACCCTCCTGCCCTGCTTCAACTTTCCTCACCTATACAATGAGGAGAATAATAAATCCCGTCTATCTCAGATGGATGTAATGAAGAGGATTCCGGGTTAATAATTCATAAGACTTTCTGGGTGAATGATTCTATATAAATGCAAGCATGAGTGGAGAAGCCAGTAATAAACCACAGGCTATTTGATACCACATTTAGTATTTGATTGACATCAATACCATTGCTTTAAAACTATATCTGAAAATAGTCTCTCAGAGTTCCCTTTTCCATCTCATCTCACCCACATCCTGCATGACTTTCTATTTCATATTTTGAATGAGAGTATTTTCTACCACAAAATTGATGTGTGTTTGTTGTTAACTGCCTCCCATTTTCTCTTTATAATTTTTAAGGGTCTTTTTCATTGAATGACTGATCAGTTGTTCAGCTATCAGAATAGCATTTTAGGTTTCTAAGTAAATGAAGTATCTCCAGGTTTCTGACTATATATCATCACAAATAAAATCCAGCCTAGGAGTTCATACCATGTAAACAACAACCTACAAAATTTCCAGTAATTGCATGCATCTATTTGCTAGACTGTAATCTCTATCGTGCTTACTAAACTAGTGTCTGCCATAATTTGAAAGTAGAAGGGAGAAATGATAAACAACAAAAGTCAAAACTTAATTTGGTTTCATCTATTATCATACATTATTTTTATACTTACATGTATGGAAAACATTTATTACCTAAAAAAACTCATATTTTATCACATTTTTTATTTTTTAGAGCTGATAACTGATACATTTAAAAATACCATAATCATCAGTAACAATATTGTACAACAAAGCCACTTTACCAGAATAAAAGGAATAATACTGTTCAGTTTTTTTTAGAACATTTCAGACACACAGAACACAAAAGAATATTTAAGCTGCTATTATCTAATAACAACATAAGAGTAAGACAGAAAGAATAGAAAACACTAGTAAGAACATATTGAATCAAAACTTTAAAATAGAAGACATAAGTATTTAGAGGTTTCTGACAACACCGTCAGCAGGCAGACAAGCCTTAATAGAATTGGGCTCCATTTCAACAGAGAAATAGTTCTATCATCAAGGCACAGGATAAGCAAGAGAGTACCCAGTTGGAGCAGATTCTTAAAATAGAAACCATAGCCATGAATGAATAGTCTTCATGGATACAACTAGAAGTTAACACTTTCATTGGTCTTTTCTGGCACAATCAAAAATGGATAACAACATAATATTGAATTTAAAATCTGTATATAAATAGAGACAAAATCATCTTTAAAAGGAGCAATCATCTGATTATTCAAGTCAAACTGTGGAATTTGTTTTATACCTGTCCAATAAATGCAAATCTTTAAGTTCTACAATAAAAACATAATCAATTCATTCAGTACTTTTAACTGAAACAGCAGGTCATTTCAATCCCAAAATTATGTGAATGCATCTTGATAAACATTGAGTACAATTAAATGTTAATTCAAATTTTCAAAATAATGGCAACTCCTTAATAGTAAAATAATGTGTAGAGTCTGTCATTTTGGAGAAGACAAAAGCTCATTGAAAGCAACAATCATTTGGACATAAACAGTTTATTTCAATTGCAGCCGTCATTACTGTAATTGTCTAGTTATCTATGGCTGTTCAACAAATTACCCATAAACTTAGTGACTTGAAAGAACATTTAAAAATTATATCTCATGGTTCCATGAGTTGAATGAGCTTAGATAGGCAGTTCTTGATGGGTTTTTTAAATGGATATAGGAATATTAAAGCTAGGGCTGAAGGCTTAACTAGGCCAGATGTTCAATATGGCTCCTTCATTAATATATCTGTCATTGCAGTTGATATACCTGGAACATCTAGAGACTGGACAGGCTCAAACTTCTCTTCTCTCTTCTCCTCCCATCCCTTCCTCTATCTCTCTCCTCCTCCCTTTATCCTTTCCTCCCTTCCTCTTGCCCTATCTCCATGCAACCTTGCCACAAGGCAACATAAGAATACTTACCATATGACCATCACAAAGCAGTGAATTTCTTATGTGGTGGATGGCTTTCCCCAAATCACGTGTTCCAATAAAATGTGGAAGATGCAAATCCTCTTATGATCCCACCTCAGAACTCATGTAAAGTCATGTTCACTGCTTTATATCAGTTACACAAGGCAAGCCCACCCACTACATGAGAGAGGACTTAATAGGGTGTGAATACCAAGAGACCTGGTTCACTGGGAGACCATCTGTGGAAACCAATCACCACAGTGACTAACAAGAGACATTAATAAGATCAATGAATCCTTTTGTTGTTATTATTGTTATTAGTAGTAGTATAACTATTATTTTGCCCCTTCAAAAAGACTTGAGCATTATAGAAAGAACTAGACTTATTTCCAAAGTAAAGATTTCACATTACCATAATTAGCAGCTGGGCAAAAAGGAAAAATACAATAGTTAATTCTGAGAGCACTGATAGGCCAATTTTGCTATTGCTTAGCTTTGTAATCTTAGATAACTGAAAGGTTCCTAAGCCTTATTTCTAAGATTCATGTCATCATCACCTAATATGGCTCTATCTTCATGTACAAAGAAATACTAACAACTTCTCTCAAACCAAGAAAAGTCAATAGGTTGTATATAAATGATAATGAATTTTAAAATATTTAATATATTTTTAAAGGTAACATGCAAAAGCTATGTTGCAATTCAATGGGGAAGGATTATCTTTTAAGTAAATGATTCTGGATTAATTGGATAGCTATAGGGAAAAAATGAAACTTGCTGTGTATCTCACAACATTAAAAAATTTACAATAGATTACAGGCCTAAATATAAAAGCTAAATCAAGCGGGACTTCCATCTCCAGTCATGATGAATCAACTTATACCAAAGTAACACAGCCACTATAACAATACAAGAAATTAAAAAACATATGAGTTGACACTTTTTAATTTTTAAAAAACAGATAGTACAGGACTGTGATCTCTGAGAGAAGGGACTTGCATGAGGTGAGCTCCAGAGCTCTCTGTCTAAAAGCACTTCTAGACCATGGCTTGGAGAAGTGGAGTCCAAGCAGGAAAAAAAAAGTCTTGAAGAAGGAAGGATGAGAGTTTGGAGTTGCTGAGGTGGCAGAATGTTTTAGAGTAGGATACTGGAAAGAAGAAAACTGCACAGAGAAGGCACTCCAGAAATCTCAAGAGATGTCCTTTAGGCTTTGACTGATTAACAGGCTCTAGAGTGAGAGTCTAATGTATGCTGGAGAGCTGTGAGCTGAATGGAGATCCTGGAAGTCTCTCAATGATAGGATACACAGGATATAAAAAGAGTATGTCTTAGAGTATGACTACCCGAATACTAGTGTCAAGACTGCTTTAGAGCTGCCTGAACTGGGCTTAAAAATAACCCTCAATAGAAAAAGACTGATCCACCAGTAAATTTACTATATGCTAAAAGGCAAAACAACATTCATTAAAGAAAGATAAAACAACAAAAGACCCAGACTCTAAACAATGAAGTAAGAATTATATCCTTAAACAAAAATTACTAGACATGTAAAGAGTCCAGAAATTACGGCACTTAACTTGGAAAAAAAATAATAGTCAATATAAATCAAACTGAGATGACCTAGATATTAGATTTCCAGATAAAGACTTTAAATTATCTAGAATAAGTGTGGTTAAGAACTTAACAGAAAAAAAATAGTTATAATGAATGCACAAATGGATTGTGTCAACAAAGAAATGAAAACTATTTTAAAAAGAACAAAATTAACATTAGAACTGAAAATTGCAATACATGAAATGAAATATGTACTAGGCGAACTCAACATTAGGTGGAAGATAGAAGAAAAAAATCACTAAACTTTAATATAGATCAATACAATTAACCAAACTGGAAAAAAAAGTGAGAACTAAAGAAAAGAAGAGCTGCAACCCAACAATCCCACTGCTAGATATTTATATAATCAGAGGAGCACAAATCACTCTACCAAAAAGACACCTAGGCACATGTTTATGGCAGCACTAGCTACAATAGCAAAACCATGGAACCAATCTAGGTGCCCATCAATGGTGGAACGGATAAGGAAAATGTGACATATATACACAATGGAATACTATGCAGTCATAAAAAAGAACAAAGTCATGTTTTTTGCAGCAACATGGATGCAGCTAGAAACCAGCATGCTGAGTGAGTTACTACAGAAACAGAACACTGAATATCATGTTCTCCCTAATAAGTAGGAACTAAACACTGTACACACATGGGCACAAAAATGGGAACAACAGACACAAGGACACTCCTAAAGAGGGGAGGAAGGAAGAGGGGTAAGGGCTGAAAACTACCCACTGGGTACCATGTCTACCACCTGGATGATGAGCTTAATAAAAGCCCAGGCCTCATCAAAGCAACATTTCTATGTAACAAACCTGCACATGTACCCCCTGAATCAAAATAGAAAAAAAAAAAAGAGAGAGAAGAAAAAAGGAGGTGGGGAAAAGATGCATAAAGAATCAGTTAACTTGAGGAACAAGTTAAAGAAAATATAATACAGATTGAGTCAGTTTAAAAACCGATCCACTTTAATGAAAATATTTGCTAAAAACATGTCTCTCTCTATTCTAGTAGTGCATCTCAATACAATCATACACAGAGACAAGGTATTGAGGGTCTGAAAAGTCACTGATAGAAAACACTTGGGAGAGCAAGGTAGGATGGTCAGAGTGTGAGTCCATGAGAAAACACTCATTGCTATGAAGGTGTACATCTAGATAGGCAAAGATTGGTGAGAGTTGTTTTCTTCAGAACATCCCCTACCGCTCTCACAAGTTATACTTTGACATAGTGCACCTACATGCTATGTGCTATTCATTTTTAAATGGTAAAATGTCTAGCCCAAGATTTCAAACATCTTGGTCCATAAAATACATGTACCACTTTAATTTTTATACAATGAATACTTTCTTCATTCTCTTTCACAAACGAAGCAGCACCCTCTTGATTTCATCCTCATCCCCTGTCCAAAGCATTACTGATCAATCCTTCACATCTTTTGCATTTCAATTTGCCCCCTCCTGCAGATAGTTCTTCTCAGCCTCTAGGAATTTTAGTTCTTCACCAACTCTTACAAATTTCCCTTCAACCCTCTTCATCTTCAAGCTTTAACCTCACTTCTTCCTTTCTCATTCACCAACAAATTTCTGTTCCCTTTCTCTCCTGAATTGAAACATCTCTTCAAAATGTTGCCCCCCACCTTCTAGTTTAAAATATTTAAAAATATCTTCATAATACTCATTCCCCTTGAATTCTAGACTCTACTTAATATCATGATGAGCTCCCTCTGTTTTTGGTTTCTGAAATTCTATTTTCTTGGTTTTTCTCTGCCAATGAATAAAACATAGAACCCATGGTTACAGAGCAGTATTCCAAGCTGGCCAGGAAGTCAGTACCATACAGAGACTTAAGCAAAAGAAGAGCTCAGGCTAATTCCAGGCCTGGTGGAATTAACCCTAACAGAATAACCTTTACTGAGATACTTGTCAAAGTCTGATGTGTGTCACATCTCTGTCGTCAACAAATGACTTCTCGAAAGTAAAAACTAAACTTTACTTATCAGTACCATGCATTTATTAAATGAGTTATTTTTTCTTTCTCAAATATATTAAAGATGGAATTAACTAAAATCCCAAATCAGTGATAAATGTTGACAAATAGATAGGCAAGAAGAAATACAGTGAAAATTGTGTACCCACCCAGAGATTTTACAATACATCAACGATGTAGTTTCAAATTTGAAATTTGAATTTGCAGCAGCCTAAGACCATCAGCTATTGAAAAACCTGGTTGGAAGATGTATTTTTCAATATTTTATTAACAGAAAAATTTAAACATTCAAGAAAGGAGAACAAATTGAAAAATGAGCCCATCATCAAACTATAATGATCAGCTCATGACTACTCTTGGAAAATAAATTTTTAAACTGAGTGAATTAAATTAGAAAAAAATAAAACAGCAAAAGCATGAAGTTACATTGTGGTTAAAATCAAATAAAAATATTTCATAAGTATCATTTATTTTAAGGGTCCTGTGTTCTTTGCCATTCTTTGGAAATACAGTGTCTGTATCCATCACACCGGGGACACGCTCCCCTTAATAAAAGCAACTCATTTAAGGAATAGACTTCTGTCTTGATTTAACTTACTGGCAATTGCACAGGCAGAACTACTCACCTTGCAACTAAACCCAGCTTCACAATAAACTGACAAAGCACATGCATTGCCTAAAGGACTTAATTTCACTATCACCTAACTTATCAAGCAGCCTCTAAGATAGCACTGCCCAAATTACAAAGAGAATGGATGTTATATGTTCCTGAGTTACCACAAGCATCAGCTCAGGCTTCAATTACAGGATCTTCTCTGTCTTGCTGATACAGTAGAAAGATATGGTGGTATACAATATCCCAAGTGCAGTCTCTGCAGGAGGGATGGGGGCAGATGCATTCTCCTAGGTAAAGCATAGACTTCTAGTTGTATCAGAATTATATATGGTGCTGTGTAAGTGCTTTATTTGAGTGATGACATTTGTATCCTTTGGGAACTAACTCACTTGCCCTCCAGAGTTCAGTGCAGCATTAACCCATTGTAGGAATCAGAAGAATGGCATGCGCTGTCTCTCTGAAGTACCAGCTCCACGAGGGGGAATAAATCTATTATGAGGCTCTGCTATGTCACTTGACTTCTTATGCTTTAAGCAAAAAAAATGAGAAAGACTATAAGTAGCAGTTACAAACATATTACTGCTTCTTGATAGTTTTAAACTACTGCTTTCACTGATCTCTTCTTTGTTCTTACAGCAATACAGCTGAGAGTCTTGGTACAATCCAGACTCCAAGTTTGGTCTTCAGCTTCTTCAATTTTTATTTTGATCCTTTTATTGCCCTATTTCATTTCTGCTTTGTAGATGCATCAAATGTTTCTTTGCTGCACTAATTGTCACAAAACTCAAGGCTTTGAAGTGTTGGTGTTATGTTGTTTTCTAATATCCCATAACATTTAATTTTTTCTCTTCTTTTTATTAAGTAATACTCTAAAGAAATAACATATGGCTTCATTTCTCCTCTCCCTTCTCTAGCAAGCTATTTCTTGCAAATTCATCTTTAGCCAAATTTATTTCTGAGAAAAATATATAAAAAAGGAAGGCCAACTTGCCCAGAGCAACTGGCATGAAGAGAGAGTGTTGTCATAGGCAACGTGTTACTTGAAGCTCTCCATCTATGACCCTAATGATTTAAGAAACACAGAATTGAAGTATTGTCAGGTACATTAATACTTCTAGTCAGAGAAAAAGACACTGGTTTGGTGATATTCGCTCTTAGACAATTGTTGTAGAGCAATAAATGATTGAAAAAGAATTAAAGAGATTATTTTTCAATCTTGTAACACATGAGTAAAATCTCAGGAGAATCACTTCTCTGATGCCATTGCTGTAGTAAGAGCTACCAACTTCATTCCCAATTAAGTTGATGACCATTGTTATTTTCTAGGATAATAATTATAGTTACAGCATCACTAAATTAAGACTATTATTGTCTTTTTAGGTACACCCTTTTCTTGAAGAATTTGCAATTGTAGGTGGTGCCATAAAACAACTGTTTATTTAATTGTATATCTAATTCGTCCTGGAAGAAGTTTAAAGATTATTCAGCAAATAATTCACCAATCTAGGTTCATTTACCTTTTATTTGAGCTCCAAATTAAATTTGAACTAGTCCATCCAGATCATCTTTCGTAGGGATTTTCTAGGACTACACTGATTTCTAGCCTTCTGCTAAGAATCACCCTCGTTCTTATGAACAGTTAATTTTCCTTACCAAAGAAAGCTGTCAAATCCTTGAAATTCACTGTGGACAGGCAGTATGCTGATAATTATTTCCTTCTTACTTTTTACCTGTTCTCTAAATGTGCTCTTTTAATATTTTCTATATCTATTAATGGCATCACCATCTACTTATTTGTCCAAGCTAGATGTCACAAAATCTTTTTTAACTGCTCCCTCTTCCTCTCCCTCCATATTTAAAGGATTTCCACTATGTCATGTCCATTCTACCTCCAACAGGTCTTTTAAGTAGATTTCCTCTTCTATATTCCTACTGCCCTTAGTTCTGATCATCCTCGTGTCTCACCTTGACTGTTGAAATAGTTAAATAATTTAAGAAAGGGATTAGCTTCCCTTATTTTCTCCCTCTTTCACACTGATGCTTGCATTAATTTTGAAAATTACTTTCTGTAAGATATTCAACAATTTCCTATGACCTATACATAAAGGCTTTGCTCAAGAAATATTTATAGAATATCTACTATATGCCAAGAATTAAAATACTAACTATACAAAGGTAGGAAATATAGAATTCTTTGCCCTCAAGAAGTTCACAATCTATAAGGGAAAACAGCATAACAATGTAGTATAGCTAGTATTATGTTGTTAGAGAAATATACAATGAACAGTGGTAACATTATGTAAAAAGAATAGTTAATTTCATCTGGTGTTATTGAAGAAAAAAATATATATTGACCCTATCTAGAAGTATGTATAAGTTTTTTCCAGGAAAACAAATGAGAAAAGCCCTTCCAAGTCAACACAACTTGTGCACAGGACCCAATACCTGAATAAGCATTGCTTATTTAGAAAACCACAAGCTATTGAACGTTGGGTGAGACAGTATAAATGATATTAGATGACCCATATAAACGAGTCTAAAATTTGATCTAAAGGTTATGATAAGCCATTGAAAAATTTAAACAGGAGTATAACATGGGTCATGTTTTTGTTTTAGAACAAAAGGCTAGAATGAAAAGGAGAACAACTGGAATGTTATTACAATAGGTAAGACATGATTAAACCCTGAATTAAAACAATAGCGATGGGATTTGTAATGACTGGAGTTACAGCAGAGAGAAAATGACTCCTTACCATATAATACAAGGCTCTACAAATTATGGTCTCAATTTAACATGGTGTTTAGAACATAGTTGGTACTCAATAAATCCAAAAAATATTTGTTGAATGAATAAATAAAATTACCTTCTGTTATCTATTGCTGGGCAAGAAACTATCCCAAAACTTGGTAGCTTAAAACAACAATGCTTATTACACCTCACAATTCTGTGGGTTAATTGGATGGTGCTTCTGCGTATCTTGCCTAGGTTCATTTACTCAGCCTGCTTGTCAGCTGGGGCTGGATTCCTTCCAGATGACATGTTCTTGCTCTGTTCATGAGATACTTCTCCTCATTGTTTCTCTCTCCATAGTCACTCTCTTCTCCTGATTTTTTTTTCTCTTTTCTTGGATCACTTTTTGTCCATTGATCTTTCATCCTAAAGGAGGATAATCTGAACTCCTTCACCCTTGATGGTTTCAAGGCTCCAAGCAGTCAAGCCCTTGCATGAGCACTTACCAAGCTTCACCTTATATCACATGGTCAAGTTTAGTCAATCTGAAAGGAGATTATGCAACGTGGGTCCACTGGTAGGCATACCTCCTCGAAGACTATTATCATAACAACTACACATGTCTCTTTATTTTACACCACTTTCCTCATAAGAACCCAATGCTCTACCTACTGGTTTTCTCCTCGGTTCCCAGACATGTCACCCATTTAATGCCTTCTTGACTTTAGCCTGGCTTCTCTCCCTATAATTCACAGTGCTCTCCTCTGCGCTGGGATATTCTCTACCCCCAAATAGAATGTACCTTCTTTCAAGCGTCAGCTCAAATGTCACCTCCACTGAGAAGTCTTTCATAAAAAACATACAGAAGGAACAATCTCTTCTCTTACAGATTTGCTCATAAATTATAGTAAAAACCTCACTATGAAGGGTAACCCTTTGGCAGAACAAGAACAGTGATCTACAACTAAAAATAAGTTCTACAGAGCCTACTTCCAAAGTTCTTATTCAAGGGCAGAAAGAGAAGCTACCCTCAAACAAAAAAGGGATAATCTATCTGGAACCACTTTTGAGACCCACTGTCTTATCCTCCAACAGGATCTACCATCTTATGTCAGAGCCCGTTTCCCTATTTGGTACTGTCATTCAAAGTGGTTCAAAGAGCACTCTAAATTACCACTCAAAACAATATGACACAACCGTGAATTTTCAGGATACCCTAAAGCATGATGTACATAATAGCCTACTTTATAGGCCTGCTGGAGGATGACCTTTTCAATCTGGAAATTTGTATCACAGAGTCTTAACGATTGTTTTAGGAGCTAAATGCAGCAACTGCAGGTGACAATCAGTTGCTAGTTTACTTACCATATTTTGACAGAGACAATAACCTTCATCAAATATTCTATTCGCTCCCCAATACTCCCCAGCCTCTTTGCACTGAGGTAAAGACATATAACTACTTTTGGCCAAAGAAATGCAGAAAAGCTTCTGCATGATTCTCCAGGCTCTCTCCTCTCCTGTCATGATGTGTGGATAGAGACCTCTAATTTAGATGGTACTGCTACAATATTGTGGTGCCTCCATTAACCCAGGTCCTGAAGGGCCCTCTGTCAACCATGATGACACATTGCAGAAGTAAGAAATAAACTTTTGTACACCAAAGCACTAAGTCTTGGCGGTTGTTTGTTACCAACAGCACAACTTAGCACAGCCTAACTAATATGTATAACTTAAATATTAGATTTTGTTTGTTTACCCTAAAATAATATTTCACCAGTCATTTATCGAGTATCTACTATGTATCTTTCTATGGGCACTTTTTTACTTTACTATGTATTTTTGCTAGCACTTTACTGGGTATTAAGAATCAGCTAATCAGAAAAAAATAAAATAAAATAAAATGAAAGGAAAAGAAAAAATAAATATCTAAGGGCAGAAAAAATTATAATAAAATAAAGTAAGAATCAGTTAATATTTTTTAAAAACTTGTGGAGTTTATATTCTAATCCAGAAAATTATAATCACTATCAATAACAATAACCATTAAGTTCAAAGAACTTTAAAAAATACAGAAGATATCATCATAATATTAAGGACATGACTTTATATGTAAATTTTATCTAAAACATAAAATTAGAATATGCTTACCTTAGCTGGGAAAATAATATATGATTTATTTATGCTTGAATCATGTCTTGCTTTAAATTACTTAACATATGCTACATTTTGAAAGGAATATCAACAATTTTATCAATTCTGAGGAAAGATGAGTAAAGAAGTAAAAGGTCACTACCTAGTCAAAAGGCATTATTATACCCAATATAATAATCAGGCTTACCTAGCCAGAGGAGTCATTTATCATCAGCTTCCAGTCATTACTTTAAAGGCATTTAGCAAGTAAAACCAGATAACTTCTTATCACTTGCTAAGGCAAAACACAAAGTCAAAGGTCTCAAATTAAAGTTCCTTTGGTACAGGAGAATAGTAAAAGAATAAAGTAAATCAAGTCAATTTTTTAAAGCATCAACTGCTAAAACGATAGCCTTTTAAAAACTTTTACTGAATTATAGCTCAAATATACACTAATGCAAATGTGTTTCAGAGTAGAGATTATATTTTAAATTACACATTAGATATACACAGTAAGAAATAGAAGCCACTAAGTATTCATTTTCTTTTTCCTAATTTTTGCTTCTTTCTTCACACCAAGACAGCCATGTCTAGTTGCATATTTGACCTTGCTAAACACATTACAAAATTCAGCCTTGAATCTTTCAGTGGAAAATTTTATTTAGTTTCATTCAGAGTAGAAAATAGCTATTTGCAAACATAAGTACATCTGGACACATACATCATCTTTGCACAATTAAGTTTACCATTAAGAAAACCATTGCACAGAGAGATTGTATAATTTTAATATTCCAGAATTTCTATTTAGTAATATTTCTGTGATTCAGAAACTTATTGAAACTCTTTTTTCATGATTAAAATTAATTGAGAAAGTTAATTTTATTAAAACTGAATACTAGTTCATTTTTATAAACTTTGAAATTAGAGAAATATTTTCTAGAAGTCAGTCTCAACTTCAATATTGGGGGAGATATATTTTAAGCTATAACTTTTATGTGTGAAACCAGTTTCACCGGAAGAATGCAAAACAATATTCCTTGTCAGATGAGTTTCACCAAGATATAATTTTGTCTAACATAGGCATATTAAATCATTTGTAAACACTTGTAAAGTTCCTTCCAAGTAATATAGATGAAGTTTAACATCTACCAAAAAGGCCAAAATTTATCCCTTAGTCTCTGTTAAACTAAAGCAAGAATTTTTCCAAGAAGACATGAGAAGGTAAGTTTCTTTCAACTCTTAAAAATCTCCTCAATAAAAATAAAGTGGTGGGCAACCCCTTCGGGCTCCTCCCACTGTGGGAGCTTTTCTGTCTTCTCAATAAGTCCTGCTTTCTAAAAAAGAACAAAAAACCCCAAAAAACTAAAGTGACACAGCTAAATTACATGGCCTCTGCATAATACAAAAGACAATAGATGACTTACTGAATTGTGTTTCCAGTGTACCAAGTAAAGCACTTATCTACATCTCAAGCCACAATAGCATTTTCAGCTTGAACATCCCAAGACGGGCTCCATCTTTTAAAATAATTTGGTATTAAGTAATTCCCAGCAAAATGCAATATGTCTGTCCAACTTTTTTTTTTTTTTTTTTTTTTTCTGAGTTGGAGTCTCACTCTGTTGCCCAGACTGGAGTGCAGTGGCCGCTCCGGCCACTGCAGCCTCGACCTGCCTGGTCCAGCGATCCTTTCGCCTCAGCCTTCCAAGTAGCTGGAACTACAGGCACGCGCTACCACGCCTGGCTAATTTTCTGATTTATTGTAGAGATGAGGTCTTGCTTGCCCAGGCAGGTTTCGAACCCGCGGGCTCAGACAATCCAATCACCTCAGCCTCCCAAAGGCGCGGGATTACAGGCTGAGCCACCGAGCCCGGTTTGTCCAACTTTTACTATCTGAGATTTTATCTCCCAAGGAGTTTGATGTTAACATAGACTTCCACTGAGGTGCCACCTAAAGTCACTCTGACATTTCTCAGCCAACCTTCATTAGAATTTCAAAACTTTCCTCAACACAGAGAAATAGTTTGTTTTCTCATGTTGTGTCTGTCATGAGCTTTATGTTAAAAAGTCCTTCAGTCTCATTTATAATCTCAGTTATAGCACATATAAGTATAACTAGCCAGGTGGTATTTGTTATATCTGGACATTCATCGGTTACAATAGAACATGACATAAATATTTTAACTTCATCTCCCAACTTATCCATTAAGTTCTTGGATGTTTCTTCAACACTCTGAGCTCATATATCTGGATGAAATTAAATGTGCCAATTTAAATAATTATTTCTGCTTAAGACATACGAGGAGGGATCCCCTCCAAAAAAATGGAATTTATTTACAAAAAATTGTGTATTTACTCTCACATGTTTAAACTTTAGTCACCTTTAAAGTACTCTCCATTTGATGCAATACACCTACCTATTGAGACACTTTTTCCCTGCTCAAAAGAGTTTTTAACCCATCAGTTTTGATGCCTTCTAGTGCTTCTGCCATCTTGTTTGTTTGTTTGTTTGTGTCACCTCTTCCACATCAGCAAAACGTTTCCCTCTGAGAACTTTTTTCATCTGGGAAAACAAAAAAAAAAGTCGTTCAGGGTAAGATCTGGTGAATGGGAAGGGTGGGGCATAGGGTCATGCCATTTTGGGTCAAAAACTGCTACAGTATAGTGTGGGCAGGTGTGCTCCTAAATTGTCCATCATGAAATGAACTAACACATTGACAGAATCTCCAAAAAAATTTCACTGAAGCTGAATGTAGCCTCTCACAATAATACTAGATGGTACACTGATCTGATGGGTTCCTAGAACACATACCTCCTAGCAGGGGAAACCCGTATTAAAGGAAGCTAGCCCTCCAAAAATTAATTCTGTTTTTTTGGAAGGTCCCCCTTCGTATAATTCCTTTTGTTTTTAGTAAATACTCTTTTCTTTATAAACTCACCATCTATAAAAAGGTTTCTGATGCCAAGGAAACTTTTGATTTTTTTTGTTTCAATATATTTTATTTTAAAGATGTGGGATACAGTTCAGGATTAGGTATGCAAGTAGACAATATATTGGTAAAGTATGGGTCTGATTTTGGTCCCCATGCCAAGATAATTTTTGAAGGTAATACTTAATTAAATTTTATAGTAGTATTGCTGAGTGTTTTTTAAATTCAAAAACAAGCCAATTAGAAAAAAAAATTGGCTCCTTTTCTCAGATCATTGTTTCTCGTCAAATAAGTTTTCTGCTTGTCAATCATATTTATTATTGTGATTGCTTGCATAATGGTATTTTAAGTTACCTGTTTTGGATGAAAACTTTTTCACATATTAAACATATAGAAATAATCTTCACTTTTGGAAAGAAATATTCTCTCTCCCATATGCTACCCTTTCAGCATATCATTTACTTTTCCTCTTTTGATAAAATATAGATACAGAAAATCATTCATCTCTCTCTCCACAAAAGAAAATAATAATAGAAATGCAATGATATATAGCAACTGAAATCTGGTCTCTTTATCAGGGAGGGGAAAAGGAAACTAGAGTTCACTTTGCTGCTGAATTTGAGTCTAGTGATTCCAGATCATCTTATTTTTCAGTGGAAGGCAAAAATTTGTATCTTCTGTAAAACTGCCCACATTTAGTTGATGATGTAAGAAGTAATTCCAAATATGTTTAAAACTTTGTTCTGTTCAAACAAAACAAGTCAGGACTTCATCCAGTCCATGGCTGTCTTATGGTGGGTCACATTTTTATATCACATATCTTATCCAATTTCCCTACATTTCACTGATCTCAAATTGGACTGCAGATCTCATAAATTCTTAGGAAAATCAATTATACAAGGCTGTTGTCCGTTAAAAATATGGTCTGGCATTCAAAGAAATTTTTATTGATTCATCTAATAACATCAACATGACATTAATGTGCCATCATCAGTAGACATGGAAATATTTCAGTGTGTTAAAGGAATTTTAATAAAGAACAGTATTTCAGTCATGGCCTATATAACCTATCTCACAAATGGATAAAATAAAGATCAACATATTATTCCCTCATTAAAACCAATAATAATTTTTTTATCACACACAGCCAAAAACAATCTTAAGAGAGCATTTATTACTCATCCCCCTACATGACAGTGTTTACAAATCCAGATATGCACAAAGAATAGTAGACTTTTTCATTCTATTAGGAATCAAATGCACAATAATTTGGTCCCTAAAATTCTTCTTTAAATAGAGATCAAAATTAGCAAATAAATTATTTAATCATAATGAACTATTTGTGAGGTCATCAAACTCAACTCTAATCTACCATGCAAACATCCAGAACCAGTATGGTCCAGGAGATAAAAGCTTAAAGAAAGGCCAGGTTGTTAAGCTTGGGCAACCAAAGGGTAAAAAGTCAAAAATTTGTTTGATAACATCATATATATATATAAACTGTTAGTCTCAGAAAGATATAGCATGTTAGGTAGTATATTTCTAAAAACTAGTCTTGGAAAGTTACATTTCTTGTTAGCTAGCAGAATACGCCCTCTTAAATTCAGAGAGAGTCTTAAGCATCATTAAATATTTAATCCCAAGGAAGGCATTATATGATATAAAAAGGATTGACCAAATATGATAATCCCTTTCTTCTAAGATAAGACTTTATACTGGGATCCTGTGACAAACATCAGGGAGATTCCTGAAGCCCCTGAAAGTGTGTGTAAAATGTTGTATCATTTTTTTTTTAAGAACAGAGCTTACAGTTTCCATAAAATTGTGTGAAATAATTAAAAACTTCTAATTAAAGAAAAACTTCTAATTAGGTTTAAATTATTATTGTGTTAGGAGCTGAAATCAAAGAAAGAATTTGATCAGTATTTCCGATTAAGAATCTAAGATAACCAAACCTTATTAAACAAATAATAACTTTCAAGTAAGTTAATTAATAATTATTTGGCCAGGTCCTCATTAAATATGGAGTAAAGAATTATGGCTGTTCAATAAATTCATTAAAAAAGGTAGTGGAGTGAAAACATATGGATTGAGGAGCCAGACAAATGTATGTTCTATCCAAGTTCAGCTGCTAATTAACTGTATGGCAAAAAAACAAGGTACTCCAGCATTTTGAGCCCCTATCCTTTCCTCTGTCAAAGTTAATAACAACTCCCACCTCACAATGACTAGCTTACAGAGTTCTAGAGGGATTAAAAAATCTAGCAGTTCCTATACCTAACAGGAATTCAGTAAGTTTTTCTCCTTTCTTTTCTATTGAATAAGTGCACTTCATAACTGATCAAATGTCCACACCTTCATTCACAGTAACGGTGAATGCCAAAGCTAGGCAACTTGTAAAAGTGGCCACAGGATATATAAACACCTCAACAACCTCCACCAAAGTAAACAGAGAACCTAATATTCTTTCAACTATGCTGAAGTCATAAAAGGCCCCATTTTCATGAAAACTCTAAAAATATTGATTAAAAGTGATAAAAATTTATCCAAACCTAGGGAGTAAACTCCTGCTCACAAGCACAGGTCTTAGTCACAAAAAGTAAATGGAAAACATATTCAAAGATAATATTAATTCTCCTAGCTGGTGGATGAGGCTGCAGAAAAAAAAAACATGAAGTCAAGAGAGTATCATTTCTGACCAAATCTGGCTTTGGGAAGCAACTGGGAGAGTAAAGTGAAGGATTTCAGGAAACCCACCAAAGCTCCTTATATAAAGTGTGTGGCCACAGAGTTTGCACTTTGGGGTCACTTGGTATGTGCAGCACACAAAATGAAGTGGAGGTTTGCCACCCGAAAACATCCACAACTGCTCACAAAGTGGGCAAGTGTAAGAGGAGGCCTGAGGGCAATACTATGACTACATTGCCTCCCAGTGCCCACCAGAGAAAAAACTTCATTAATCTGGGGAAGTGAAAAAATAAAGATCAATGTTCTAAGTATGTATAACATCAAATTTCCATTTGACATTGTACTTTATCTCTCCTACTTCAGAGAAATTAAAATCTTTCTTTTTTTATAATTCTATAATAGTAGTAGATAGTAGCTTCTCAATTAACTTAATTGTAAATTTCAAAATTGACAATACTATGGCTTTCCCCAATTTTTAAAAATCATATTCTCTGTAAAAATACAGAGTACATAACTATTAATTTACATAACTGCTAGAGGAAAGTATAGCTGATAGCATTTATCAACTAATCTAAATTAATTATTTTAGTCATTATTAATATGATTAGATACAGAAGCTCCCCAAAAATGTGAAAAAATAAAGCGCAAAAGAAGCTAACCATGCTGTGTGATCAGATGAAATAACTAACAGTGAAAATATTAATTCTGAAAACAAGAGAGAACTTTTAAAAAAATTCTAGTTAGAATTCTCAATAAGATTTGAAAAAATAATATTGCATTTTCTTAGAGTAAACTGCTAGAAAGAGTACAGATGGAGAAATGATACTTTTTGATAATTAGAAAACTGATTGACAGAATACATAAATCTAGAGGAGCAATGATTAGCAGAAAGAGTACTGCTGTGAAAACCAAGTCTATGAATCAGAAATTGAGAATTCTTCCAAAAAAGAATTATGATCCTAGAATTATGTATGATATATCAAACTATCATTTTTGTGTGAAAGCAAACTCTTATTCAATAAACAAATGAAGGAATTATAGGTGCAAAGCATCACAAACATATAAAAATTGTGAACACCGAGAGCAAGTACTGTTTCTCCACATTCTTATGTGGGCCTGACTTCAAACTGCCAGCACCAGAAATAAAAAAATAAAATAAAATAAAAAGTTGTCTTTCTCTGCCAGAGCCCATGCAGATTGCAGATGAAGCAGGTCAGTAAGGCTGAAGAATGAATGTCTCTTACCTCTGAAGTAGCCTTCAACCAATAATTGATGAAAGGGGGTCAAAAAATACACCAGTTCTCTCATTTTATGGACAGGATAATTCTGAAGTGTGTTTTCTACACTGGTTCCCAGAAGTTTCCCAGAGAAATTATGCTCCAATTCCCCCAATGATAAGTGCTTGCCAAGGCATCCTTTAGTGGTTCCCTACCTTCTCTATTCTAATTTTCCACTATCCCACCTAGACTTCCTAGAAACTACTTGCCTTCAAATCCTGGAACCCAAGCTAAAATAACACTTCTGCCCCCAAACAATTAGTCAAAACTTATAAAGAAAAACTCTTCTCAATGCAAGAAAGAAAAATCACAAGCATAATTGGAAATTGTGGCAGACCTCCCTCAGAAAGTAACAAAGTAGACTTGAGCAACAAATAACAAGCATGATATGACTTCTATAAAGAAGAATATTATCAAATATACCTTTCCTACATAGCACCAGATCAATATGACTTCCAGACAAATTTTTTAAAAATATAATTTTATGTTACTTAAGCCATTACAGAAAATAAAAAGAAAGTTTTCACTGTTAATTTTTTAAAGTTAATATAACCTTAATTCTTAAAACTAATTGATGTGTATGGTATGTCCACCTGTGAGCATGCACCCACCCACACATTAACTATATAAAGCAATCTCACTTGAGATTACAATGAAGACATTTTAATTAAAATATTAGAAAATCAAAGCCAGCATTACATCAAAAGCATATTACAACATGACCAAGTTGAATTTATTCCAGGAAAACAAGAATAACTCAATTTAAGAAATCCAATTCTGTAGTTTGTTATGTTGATAGATCATTAGATTGAAACCATACATTTATTTCTATAGACGACAAAAAGGCCTTAAATGTTTCCTATCTATCCTGATATTATGAACAGAACTCCTTTGATGTGATTCAGACTAACAGAAAAAAGAAAAAAGCATCATCATTTTTAACAGCGAAAAAATTAGAGGCATGTCTATTAAAGTCAAAGATAAACCAAAAATATTTTTTGTCATTTCCATTACTTAACATTGTTCTGAAGTTTCTAGTCAATACAATGAGTCAAAAAAAAGACAGAAGAGGGTAAACATAGGAAAGCAAGCAAGGAAATTATCATGACTTGCAAATGATGTAATTACCTCAAAAAAAGGAAAAAGAAGCAAAACAAGAACTTTGAAAGCAATAACAAAGCGTAGTAGATGACTAAATTGCAATACTAACACACAATTAGTAAATATTAGCAATAATAATACATACTCAAATGGAAGAGTCTTATCCATAGTCCTACTAAAATAAAAACTATATTATTCCTCGAGTTAAATCTTAAAAAGAACTTCTGTGAAAAACTGTAAAAGTTTATTGAAGGGGCATAAAAAGACTTTTAAATAAAGTGCATGATATGCAGATTCTTAGATGGGAGGACTCAGTATTGTAAAGATGTCAGTCTTCTCTAACATAATTTATCAATTTAATGCTCCTTTAATTAATCTCCTTATAGAACTAATGGGAGAGTTGGAACTTCCCAAACTGTTAATTTTGTGAGAAAGAATATATTCATGAGATGAGCAAGAATTTTTAAGAAACGAAAAATAAGAGGAATTTGTTCTACTAGACAGCAAAATTTATCTTTTTAATCTACAATGATTAAAACAATATGCCATTGGCTCAAAAAAAGACAAATAGATGAAAAGGATAAAATAAGATACAGGTCTATAGATATATAAAAACTTTTGTATCATAAATGTGGTATTTCAAATCAGTGGGAAAAAAGGATAGATAAATGTAACAATTCTGGGACTGCTGGTTGACCACTTGGAAAAAATTAAGGCTTTTTTTGTATGTGCCTCACATAAAATTCAGATATATGATAATAAAACAAAAGAGAATATTGTTTTAATACTGAAGAAGAAAGACAAACAGATATTTCTTAGGTGATAAAAAAACAGAGACTATAAAGTGATGTAAGCCGGGCTCGGTGGCTCAACCTGTAATTCCGTGCTTTGGGAGGCTGAGGTGAGTGGATTGCCTGAGCCCACGGGTTCGAGACCTGCCTGGGCAACTTGGTGAGCCCTCATCCCTACAATAAATCAAAAAATTAGCCAGGCGTGGTAGCGCGCCTGTAGTTCCTGCTACTTGGAAGGCTGAGGCAGAAAGATAGCCGGAGCCCAGCAGGTCGAGGCTGCGGTGGCCGGGAGCGGCCACTGCATTCCAGTCTGGTGACAGAGTGAAACTCCAACTCAAAAAAAATTAAAAATAAAGTAACGTAACTATATATTAATTTAAAGCTTTCATAAGAACATTATAAATAAAGTTAAGACAACTAAACAGAATAATATCACAATAAAATAGACAAACAATATTATAGTATATAACTATACTATCAATATTGACCTAATAACATCCTAATATTATATTCTTTAGTATATTTAATTATACTATATAATACCCTAATAGGATAATAGAAAAATAGGTAGAAATTAAGAACAAGCAATTTTCAGATAAGAAAATTAAATGGCAATATGAAAAATTGCTCATTAGTTACTAATTATAAAACTTCAAGTAAAAATAGTAAGATTCTTTTGTCTTTCAACCTATCAGATTGGCAAAGTTTTAAAAAGTTTTAAAATATAAGATACTAGCAAGGATATAAGTAGTAAACACTGATATTTTTAATGAAAATATAGTTTGAAAACATCTTTCTGGAGAGCCATCTCAACAGTATTTGATTCAGCAATGTATTTCTGAAAATATATTTAAAAAATAATAGGCCAGGTATGGTGGCTCATGCCTATAGTCCCAGCACTTTGGGAGGCCAAGGCTCCGGATCGCTGGAGCCCAGGAGTTTGAGACCATTGTGATTATATATACACATTTGTATAATTTGAAAGGACAGAAGTATCCTAAAGTGTCAACAGTGAATAAATTTATGAGGTGAAATTGCAACAGAAATTTACTTTTTTGTTGTTTTTTACATTTTTATCATGATTTGTATTACCAGGAAAATATCTTCCATTTTGAAATAAAAATGAATAAGAAACTTCAAATTTTAATATTATTGGAAGAGTCATCTTTACTCACATTTTTATTCCTAACTCTTCTTCCAATGAAATAACTGGTCTAAAGAAATGTTTACACTATCCAGGAGCAGCATTAAATGGAAATTTTTTATAGAGTTTATGAATATAGCTGTTACTTAAAGCAAAGCACATTTTTTAATATCAGATCCACAGTATAGCTGAGTTTTCCTGGTTTTGAGAAACAATGCCTGCTAACAAAACATCTGCAGCTCCAAAGCATTTGAAATTCTTAGCAAAGAGACTATGCCCACAATAAAAAAATAACTTGTTTTTCATTTTGAAGGTTAATGTTGAATAAAAATCAGCAGAATTATGACATCCTAAATATCTTGTAGATAAGAGAATGGTTTATTTTAATGTTAGATGTCTCAATGAGTTTGGGCCCAGCAAGTCATTTGCTCATTTACATTCCCTAGCTATCCAAGGAGGCCATTTACAAGATCAAAGAAATCTTAGTTTTCTTTAGATTGACCAAAAGATGCCGGGTATGTTCCTTCACTCAAAGATATCCATTAGCTTGAATGAAAGAACATGCTTATGCCAAGTTAATATATTTTCTTTGCTAGTCTCATAAAATTAACAGTGTGTAAGTATTACAACACTTTCACTTATACTGAAATTTTACTAGCACCACAAAAAAGACATTCAAGATATTTTTTCATATACAAAGAAACACCTCTACAGTGTGTGTTAGCCTAGATACAATGAAATTCTATGAAATCAAATCAACCTGCCAACCGAGTGAATTTTTAAAATAAATGTTCCATGCCTAGCAGTGTAAAAGTTTTTTATGTTCCAAACATATATTTACCCTCTCAAATGTAATAGTTCATAAAACAGTTCTTTCTGCTGTGTAAATAATGTTAATAGTCTCTGAAAGTTCATAGTTATATAATTATCCTTTAAAGCAGTCTCAGGTTTCATCAAGGTAAACTAATAAAAGAGATTCATGTGAAAAATACGTTTATTTAAAACAGCTTATTTATAACAAGTTATTTAAGAGCAGAAATCCTAAGTGGAATATTATATTAGGAAGACATAGGACTCTGAGTTTGAATTCATTTTGCATGATAAACAATTTAGTTGTATAAACATGCTTTGTTGATGGTTTCCCTCTATTTAGTAAGCTAATTTGTGGATGCAATCCAAAGTTACAATCTAATTTCATGAGCAGTATTCTTAACTCCTAAGTCTACCAAATAACCAAAGTATCCATATATCATTGTAACTAAACAGTGGAAAAAGCAGCCTTTGATTTTTAAAAAACAGGATGAACATTTACTTGAGTTTTAAAAGCAAGAAGGTACTTGAGTACATTTTCACTGTCAATTTTCTCTGACATTGGTCAGCTTTGTCTCGTCATTTCAGGACAAAGTTTGTAAGTTGGGTGTGTTGAGAGGTATTGGAGAGTAGAAGCACATAATAAATGTTAGGTTACTCAATTATAACAAAGAAGATAGGAGAGAAGCAAGAGAACACCAAGAAGAGCACATGAGCCCTTTCCTTTAAATCTTTCAACATCATAGATAAGTCTTCCTCTCCCCATATCACAAAGGAAGAAACAGGCATAAGAGAAATTGAATAATTTTTCCAAAGTCACTAAAATGATAAACGTTGAAATCTGACCCCAAACCTCTTCATGGTGTCTCCATAAGGCTCATACTAGTTGGTAGTATAGATGTTTTCTGCAATATGAATTAATTTTATCTTTGGATCCATTTGAATGTTACCTATGAATAAGTGCATTTAAGAAATTACTACAAGAGGTGGAGTCCAAGTTTCCTTAGTTAACAAGCTACAGAGCTCAGACTGGAATCTAAGATATGGAAACATTAGCCCACCTCATCTGTGCACTTGGCTAATAATCTTTTTTATCCTTTAGAGTAATAAAAAAATAAAATATTAAGAAAATGAACTCCTCTTTCCAGTGTCAGGTAGTTGATTCAGAGCAACCTGGGGATAATTGCTTTGCCTCTCTCAGACTCGGTTTCCTAAGCAGAAAAGTGTGCTAGATAATAAGCATTTATTGTTATCTTTATTCTTGCTAAGAAGAAAAGAGGAAAATGAATTAATTTAGACTTTCAGAGGAAATTATGTCATCCTAAATAAAATTGCTCCCTCTCGAGAGTTTTTTAAAATAAGAAACACTTTTATCTTGTTTCAGTTGCCATAACTTGATAGGAGAAAAGTGGAGACGATACAATGACTGGTTTAACCAACCTGATTATCTCCTGGGATTAACAGCTCTTCTGGGATTTTAATCAGTTGCTTCTTTCAGTGCACTTTTTTTTAAAATGGGTATTTCGTTAAATCTGTAGATTGCCTTGGGTAGGTCAGTGCACTTTTAATACACTAGTGGCATGAAGGAGTTACTGCATCTTCTTATAGGGAACAATTTTTTCATCACTCTGATTACTCCCTGCACATTGGTTTGTTTTAAACTCCTTGAATAAAGCATCATATTCTATAGTATTCTAGCTTCCCATTAGCTGCAGTGATCTGCCTAGTTTTATTAAACAATGCAATCTCAAGTTTTTCCCATCAATAAGAAATAACTTGCTTTTTTACACTAACAATGATGAGGACCATTGAAAATTACCACATTTTGTAGACAAAATTGAATTCTTTACATAAACGTCCTATGCTCTAAACTGTACCATGATACTGAAATATCACCAAGTGTTAGTATGTAACACTTTCAACCTTTAATCTTCTCTAAGCAATGGGGTGAAACATCCCAATTTTTCTGAGAAAAAAATCACATCTGCACATTCTTCTCTCCAGCGGAGCAAGAAAAGAAGGAAAGAGGCTTAAATACTATTTACAATGAAAATTTCATTTTAAATGAAGGTCATTAAACGCTGGAATAAGGATAGAGAAAGTTAAAAAAAAATAAAGAACAAAGACGGGCTTTAAGTAGAGGATAGACTTTCTGTTTCTTGGAAGGACTCAGTTATTGTTCAAGGATGTCAATTTCTATACATCTAAAAAGACTTAGCCTATATAAATGTTTTAAAAGTTGGGTCATTTCTAGCTGTTCAATTTTTAGACAAGGAAAATGAAACACAACAGGATGAAATAACTGCTCGATAAAATGCCATGAATTTGGGAATTATCAAAATGGGAGTTCATGGGTCAGACATACATTTTTTCACCTTAGGAAATATATTTTTCACTTTATAGTTGAAAAAAGCAAATGAATAAACAACTGGCATTTGTGGTTTGGGGAACATGAGTGGTAGAGCTAATGAAAACTTAAACCCAGACCCAGCTCACAGCGGATGAGTGGCGGCCAGTTTTAAAGTGACCCTACACCCTTTCCCCCGTGATTTGCAAGACATGTGACTCAGGCCGACAATGTTATAATCAGCACACATGGAGAGGGCTAAACATAGGCAGATCAGCTGGGGGAACCTTCCAGCCTCCCCACAACCGCATTGGAGGAACAGGAGGGTAGATTTAGAAGTTGGAAACTCCTCCCTCCCAAAACCCCTCCCCTTTGGATCATGCCTACAAGAAACCTAAAGTCTTGAAACTGCCAAAAGAGGGTGCTCAGGGATCACATACATTTTTGTTGTTGTTGTTGTTGTTGTATCTGTGTTATTCTACTTACTTTTTTAAAAAATATAACTTGTTGGGAGTTGGCATTTTATTTGGTTTTACCCCTTCTCCTTCTTCTTTCTTTCCAATAAGGGTATACATGAGTGTAAAAATTTCCTCATATTATTGATTTTCGTTTCTTTGGAGGTTTTGTGTGTTTGCTTGTGTGCTATTTTTCTTTCTTTCTTTCTTTCTTTCTTTTGGTTTTTTTTTTTAATATATATTTTGTTTTGTTTTTGTTCCTGTTTGGGTTTGGTTTTTTCCTCCCTCTTTCTTTTTATCTCTCTTTTTGCTTGTCTCCGTATTTGTCGGTTTGTAATTTTTTCCTTCTCTCCTTTGTTCTCTCCATTGTCATCTCCTCCACATTCTTATTAAGGCTATTCACTTCTCTCGTGTTATTTTATACCCGGGGAGATACATACACTCCCATTGTATGGACATACTGTAAGATGGTGGGAAGTGTACCACTGGGGGCCCACACACCAATCAGCAAACACTGTGATCATCAGACAGCTTCTGAATCTCAGCAGCCTCTAACACACCTCATTCAAATTTCAAATCCGCAAAGTAGTAACATAGCTCCCCTGCTCCAACCCAGCTCCGAAAACAAACTAGTCCAGAGGTTTTATCTAAGGGAGAACAGGAGGCTGAGCAAAAATAAGTGAAAAACCACTCCCTTTCTCACTGAGCAATGGAAGTAAAGAAAAAAGAAAAACTCATCACAATTTAAGAAAAATCAAAGAAGACTCACAGGCACCACATAAAGAGGATAGTCCATGAGTATAAGACTTCAGAACTCAAAAATGAAGAGCACCCATATTGACTGGCCTCAGACCACATGGCAGAGATCAAGGAATGATTGTAAAAGATGAACAAAAACCAAGAAAAGCAAAACTAAAACACGAAAGAGCTAATCACTGAGGTACAAATTATAAAGAATACAGTAAATGAAATAAATGGTAAGCTGACAAGCATGGAAAGCAGAATTAACCAGGCAAAAGAAAGAATCTTAGAACTTGAAGACCAAAATCTGGAACTAACCCAATCTGTTAAAAACATAGGAAGCTTAAAAAGATTAAACAAAGCCTTCAGGAGATGTGTGACTCTATTAAGAGACTGAAAGAAAGATTGTTAGGTGTCCCTGAAGCAGATAAGTAGAATGCAAGCAGCCTGGAACAAGCATTTCAAGAGGTTATCCAAGAAAACTTCCCGCATCTCATCAGAGACACAAAATGCTAACACAAGAGATAAAGGGAACCCCTGCAAGGCATCAAATGAGAAGAACAACTCCAAAAAACATAGTAATTCACTTACACAAAGTAGGTATAAAAGAAAAAATCCTAAAGGCAGCAAGACAGAAAGGTCTGACTACCTACTGGGGAAGAACAATTAGAATAGCAGCAGACTTATCTATAGAAACATTGCAGGCTAGAAGAAACTGGAGCTCAATCTTTAAAATACTCAAAAATAAGCAATTTCAATGAAGAATTTCCTACCCAGCTAAGCAAAGCTTCACCAGTGATGGGGAATTAAAATCCTTCCCAGACATTCAATCCCTAAGAGTGTATGCTGCCTCCAGACCAGCTCTACAAGAGATGCTTTAAAAGGTATTAAGCACAGAAGAAAGAAAAAAAAGAATTACCTGTCAGTCTTAGGTTTGGTCTCTTAATAGAGTCGCACATCTCCTAAGGCCTTGTTCCATCTTTTTAAGCTTTCTTTCTATGTTTTTAGCAATCCTCCTAAGAATGCAAGAAAAGAACAAATAAAAGCATGCACCATGACTGCAAGATTGAAAACACACACGTAAATCAACCCAAAAATTAAAAGAATACCAACAAACAAATAAGTAAACAAACAACAAAGTCTATAAGAACTTCATGACAGGAATAAACTCTCACATCTCAATAATCAGCCTAAATGTAAATAGACTAAATGCACCACTGAAAAGGCATAGAATGGAAAACTGGACAAAGAAACATGATGTAACAATATACTGTTTTCAGGAGACACATTTTACCAGAAGGGACACTCACAGACTCAAAGTTAGAGGAGGGAAAACAAATTTTCAGGTGAATGGAACACAAAAGAAAGCAAGAGTCACAATTTAAATATCAGACAAAATAACCTCTAAGCTATCAAAAATGTTTAAAAATGCAGAAGCACACTACATAATGATAAAACATTCAATTCATCAACAAGAAATGTCTATCCTAAACATTTATGCACCAAACACAGGAGCACCAGCTTTTATAAAGCAACTACTAAGTAAACTTGTAAAAGATATTAACTCTAACACTATCGTAGCTGGGGGCTTTAATACCCCATACCAATCCTAGATAGATCATCAAGGCAAAAAATCAACAAGGAGATCCAGAACCTCAACTTGACTCTTTACCAAATGGACCTAATAGATATCTATAAAACATGCCACTTGACAAGCACAAATTATACATTCTACTTATCACCTCATGGAACATACTCCAAGATCAACCACATTCTTGGCCATAAATCAAGTATAAACAAATTTCATAAGATCAAAATACTGTCATGCAACTTCTCAGACCACAGTGAAATAAAATAAATATCAACACTAACAAGGTTCCCCCAAAACCACAAAGACATGAACACTAAACAATAAGATACTGAACAACCCCTGGATCAACATGGAAATCAAAGAAGAAATTAAAAGATTCCTGGAAACAAATGAAAATGAAGAAACATCTTATCATAACCTCCAGGATGCCATGAAAACAGTACTAAGAGGGGAATTCATGTCTCTGTGAACACATATGAAGAAAATGGTAAAATCACAAGTTAACAGCCTAACAACTCACTCAAGGGAGCTGTAAAAACAAGACCACTAAAATCTTAACTTCAGCAGAAGAATCCAGATCACCAACATAAAAGCCCAAATACAGAGCACAGAAAACAAAAATACCATAGAAAAAAATCATGAAACAAAAAGCTGTTTCTTTGACAGGATAAACAAGATTGATAGACCCTTAGCAGAGTGACTAAGAAAAGGAGAGAAAAAGACCAAATAAACACAATCAGAAATGCAAAAGATTAAGTCTCCACTGACCCAAAAGTAACACAAAAGATTATCAGAGATTATCACGTACACTTGTATGGAAACGAACTCGAAAACCTAAGTGAAATGGAGGATTTTCTGACAGCATACAACCTCCCAAGGCTGAAACAAAAAGAAACTGATACCCTAAATACACCAATAACAACAAAGGAAATTAACTTCATCATAAGAAAACTGTCCACAAAAAAAGCACTGGACCAGATGGCTTTCCAACAGAATTCTATAAAACTTACAAGGAGCAGCTGATACCAATTCAACTGAAGGTATTCTAGGCAATCAAAAAAGATGGAACTCTCCCCAAATCATTTTATGAAGTTAACATCACATTGATACCCAAACCAGGTAAAGATCCAATAAAGAAAGAAAACTACAGGTCAATATTCTTAATGAACATAGATGCAAAAATTCTCAACAAGATTCTAGCAAACTGGATCCAACAACACATCTCAAAAATCATCTGCCATGACCAAGTAGGCTTCATCCCTAGGATGCAGGGCTGGTTCAACATCCACAAGACCATAAATATAATTAAATACATCAATAGATGTAAAAGCAAGAATCATATGATTATATCAGGAGATGCAGAAAAGGCTTTTGATAAAATCCAGCATCCCTTCTTGATAAAAACCCTTGAACACCAAGGTGAATATGAAACATATTTCAGAATAGAAGAGCCATCTAAGATAAAGCCACGGCCAACATACTGCTAAACGGACAGAAATTGGAAGCATTTCCCCTGGAAACCAGAACAAGATAAGGCTGCCCACTCTCATCCCTCTTGTTCAACATTGTGTTGGAAGTCCCAGCTAGAGCAATCAGGCAAGAGAAGGAAACCAAGTGTATACAAATAGGAAAAGAGGAAGTCAAGCTATCCGTCTTTGCAGATGACATGATCCTATACATTGAAAACCCAAGAGAATGTCAAAAACCTCCTTGCACTGATAACAAAAAAAAAAAAAAACTCTGGCAAAGTCTAAGGGTATAAAATAAATGTGCAAAAGATAGTCACACTCCTATACAACAACAATAAACAGACAGAAACCCAAATAAAAAGCACAATCCCATTCACAATAACCACAAAAAAAAAGAAATACCTTGGTATATTCCTAATCAAAGCAGTGAAAGAACTTTACAACTAAAATTTTAAAAAAAACACTGCTCAGAGAAATCCAAGAAGACACAAACAAATGGAAAAAATATTCCATGCTCATAGATAGGAAGAATTAACATTAAGATGTCTATCCTGCCAAAGACAATCTACAGATTTAATGCAGTACCCATTAAATTACCAACATCATTCTTCTCAGACCTGGAAATGATAATACAGAAATTATTGAGATGTAAAAGACTACGAATAGCCAAGACAATCCTTAGCAAAAGAAATAAAGCAGGAGGTATCCAGACTTCAAACTCCACTATAAAACTACAATAATTAAAACAGTCTGGTATTGAAACAAGAACAGGCATATAGACCAATGGAACAGGATAGAGACTCTGGAAGCAAAACCTCAATTTCTCAACCCACTCATCTTCAACAAAGCCTCCATCAACAACCAATGGGGAGAGGAAAATCTGTTCAGTAAATGGTGCTGGAAAAACTGGCTGACCACACACAGAAGACTGAAACAGGACCCCTGCCTAACACCATACACAAAAATCAGCTCTAAATAGATCAGAGACCTAAATGTAAAACCTCAACCTATAAGAATCCTAGAAGAAAATGTAAGAAACACCCTTATGGAAATTGGAAGAGGCAGCAAATTCCTGATCAACTCTCCAAAAGTGAATGCTATAAAAGATAAGATAGACAAGAGGAAAAGCTTCTGCAAAGGAAAAGAATCCATCAAGAGGGTTAGGAGACAGTCCACAGAATGGGAAAAAATATTTGCCAACTTTAAATCTGACAAAGGCTTAGTTAGCATTCAGGATCTACAAGGAACTCAAATGTACTGAAAGGAAAAAAAACAAAAACGCTATTTTAAAATGGGCCAAAGATATGAGTAGACATTCTCAGAAGAAGACATACGAGCAGCCAACAGATACATGAAAAAATGCTCAGCCTCACTAGTCATCAAGGAAATGCAAATTAAAACCACACTGAGCTACAACCTAACTCCAGTCAGGATGGCCATCACCAATAACAAAAAACAACAGATGCTGGAGAGCATATTGGGAAAAGGGAACAACACTTCTACACTGTGGGTGGGAATGTAAACTAGTACAACCTCTGTGAAAAACAAGGTGGTGATTTCTAAAAAAACTGAAAATCGACCTTCCATATGACCCAACAATCCCCCTACTGGGAATATACCCAGAAGAACTCAAATTCCTCTTTAAAAAAACACCTGCACATGCATGTTTTTTGCAGCACTAATCACAATAGCAGAAACATGGAGCCAACCATGCTGCTCATCAAAAGTGGACTGGATAAAGAAAATGTGGTACATTTACATAATGGAATATTATACAGCCATAAAAAAACCACAAAATTATGAGCTTTGCAGCATCCTGGATGGAATTAGAGTCTATAATACTCAGAGATTTATCACAGAAACAAATAACTGAGTACCACATGTTCTCACTCATAAGTGGACCCTGAACATTTAACATAATATTATGAGAAAGGGATTGGCAGTAGTGGGACACTGCTTGGAGAGGATACCCATACTTTATCTGTACGATGACCATGTATGTTCCTAACCCTGAATTGTGTCCCACATTTTTTAAATGAAATAAAATATTTTTTTTAAAAAGACAACAACAATAATAATGATGATCGCAAGGTAAGAAAATGGTGCTTTCACTACAAAAGTTAAGAAATTAATAAGAAAAATCTTTACATGTTTTGTATATACTTAAATGTATATATAGATATATACACTTATGCACATGGTCTATGTGTGTATGTGTATTGATTAAATAGGTAGATACATTTTTTTTTCAATTCTAGTTTTCATCACATGTGAATCCTCTCTCACTCAATTGTAAATTTTATATTTTTAAGTTTATAATTAGCCAACAAATTTCCTAACTGGGTTATGACTTCTAGTCACTTAATCTTTTCCTGGATAAAACATTACTAATAAAAAATATTTAAGATTTATAATTTGAACATAAAAGAAGATTGAAAAATCTAGTCTTCATAATACTAAGTGAACTATCATAGAAACAAAGAATTGAAGATCACAGCTTCTCACACAAGTGGGCCCTGAACATTAGCCACATAAGCACAAGGGAGGGATTGGCTGTTACTGGGCATTGCTAGGGGAGGGAGGGAGGGAAGAGAATGGAAGACATCTGACAACACAAAGGGTACCTGGTCCACTACCAGGTGTGTGAGGGCCAGATAGAAGCCCAAACTTCACCTGCATGCAGCCTACTTATGTAGTTAATCCTCCCTTATATTCAACATCTCTAAAATAAAATAAAATTTAAGAATAAAATAATATTCATTACTGGTGGTTTATGAGGTCTGTTTCTCCAACATATAGGCTAGAAACTCTGGGTATGCAAATATAGGTAGACACAACCCTTGCTCTCAAAGTAGCTCATAATATAGTAGGTGGCAAGCTACAGAGAAGAGGGGGGAAAGTGGTACCTTTATAAATGAGATTAAGAATAAGGGATTAATAGTAAATATTGACTCTGTTTTCAAATTTTTTCCCAATAAAAATGGCCTAAGTTCTTTTCAATTTTTCAATTTCTATTTTTAATTGCCTAAGTTCTTTTTAGAGAATTTGCATTTTATCTTTCTTTTTTTTGTGGCAGAATAATAGTGAAAAACAAGGATTCTGGAGTCAGATCTCCCGAGGCTTGAAGCTGAATTCTACCACTACTGAACTGTGTAGCTTCTGGCAGGTTATTTGACTTTTTTGAGCTTCAATTTATACACTTGTTAAATACAAATAACTGTTCTTACTTTGTA
>CAUYQG010176625.1:70-22871 GCA_963574415.1 Tarsius wallacei
GAGCCAGTGCGTGCAGCTACTTTAAATGTTTTTGTGGCCGGACTCGGTGGCTCAGCCTGTAATCCCGCACCTTGGGAGGCTGAGGTGAGTGGATCGCTTGAGCCCGCGGGTTCGAGACCCGCCTGGACAACTTGGCGAGACCTCATCTCTACAATAAATCAAAAAATCAGCCAGGTGTGGTAGTGCGTGCCTGTAGTTCCAGCTACTTGGAAGGCTGAGGCGGAAGGATCGCCTGAGCCCAGCGGACTGACGCTGGGGTGGCTGTGAGTGTGCCACTGCACTCCAGCCTGGGTGACAGAGTGAGACTCCAACTAAAAAAAAAACCCCAAAAACTAGATTCATGTGCAAAAATGTGGGCGCAAAGGGAGGGCAGAGGCTCTGGCATCTTCCTCCATCTGCCACACTCTATTTTAAGAATCGTCTTACAAAGCCTGTAGTAGGAATCATCAGCAGTCTCGCCATTACTTTAATATTCCCATTTTTTAAGTGTTTACAAAGAAGAAATGTCATTTTATAAACATGCGTTATTTTCTTTCAATACCATAACCTATTAACACGTAGCCAAGAGCGAGATAATTTCATTTCCGACAGCTCAACTGGCATCTGTTGGATTCCTTATCAAAACTAGAGATGAATAAGCTTTAAACACCCCCAGAAGAGTCACCTGGTGGCAGCGAAATTAACATTCATACCATTGCAAGGAGAGAATTCTAGTTGACCATGTGGCAACACCTCATCATCAAATGCTAGACTATGACCAATGAATCCTTAATCATCTCCCAGTACCATACAAAATCCGGCGAAGATAGGAGAGCAGTGACACTTGTGTTACGCGCCTTCCATCTAGAAGCATCCGTGACCAGAACCCTTTCCAGATGCACCATGCTTACTGGAATACAGGCTAAGTCTGTTCCATCTGAAATGCCTGGGCCCAGAAGTGTTTCAGATTTCAAATGTTTCGGATTTTGAAATATATTTACTGGCTGCGTATCTCTAATCTAAAAAATCCAAATCCAAAAGCCTCCAATGAGCACTTCCTATGAGTGCCATGTCAGTGCTCAAAAAGTTCTGGATTTTGCAGCATTTCAGACTTTGGATTTTCAGAGCAGGAATACTCAACCTGTAATTCAAACAGTCGCACACCTATCGCTCTTTGTCCCAACAATGTGGACAAGACTGCTGTAAGTGGTGAACAGAATACTTTGCCCAGTTCGTCTTTTGCAAAGACATGCCTCCTCCTCACTTTTTTATTTTGCTTACTTAATACAAACACTGCATCCTATATAAAGGTTCCCAGCAATGTGGATTAAAAACATTAACAAAATCTTTTTGAAGGTCACTTGTGTGTTTTCTTCCAACATTAGTTCCTATAAGCAGGGCCTGTAACCGTGGCCCTTGCTATATGCCATTCGTCAGAATTTGTACTGGACAAGCAAAACATAATCGAGAAACCACATATTTCAACACTTGTACGAGGGGGACCCAAAAAACCCCAAAGTGTCTTTTGGAGGGCAGGTCCCTAGTTGTATACTCTGAACTTGTTCCTCTGGATCAAACAGTCAACCAAAGTTTTTATCTGGAAGTTCTGAGCAGGTTGTGTCACAATTTGTGGAAGAAACGTCTGGAGTGGTAGCAAACAGGTGACTGATTCTTTGACCAGGACAATGCACCTGCCCGCACCATATCAAGTGTTCAGCAGTTTTTACCAAGAACCGCATGACTCCCATGCCCCACCCTCCCCATTCACCTGATCTCGCCCCTAGCACCTTTTTTGTCTGTTTCCCCTATGAAAAAGCCTTCAAAGGGCAACGTTTTGCAGATGTGGAAGAGGTAAAACCAAAAATGGCAGAAGCACTAAAAGCTGTCAAAATTGACAGGTTCAAAACTGTTTTGAGCAGTGGAAAAAGCATCTCGATAGGTGTATTATATCAAACAGAGAGTAGTTAGATGGTGACTAAAGTCTAAACAAATAAGAATACACCTTTTTTAATAAATAAATTCTGTGTGTACTTACTCCTATGCTTAATAAATCAAACGATTTCCCAACTGAAACCTCAACTACTCAACTGGCCACGTTCTAAGCTAAAACACATGGCAGGAAATGAAGCTTTCCATCAAATAACATTTAGACTCTTCTGCCGTTCAGTAAAATAACAACACCTTTGCCAACTTTTACCAGTATGCATTTTTAACGCTTAGACAGAGTCAGCATTCGAAAGGAAATTCCATCACACACATCCAAAAAGCTGGTTCCATATAGGGTATTTTGATGTTTTTGCTGAGGCGGAAGCTCTGTACAGGAAATACTTCTTTCTTTGGAAACCTGGCTAGCTTTCCCGTTCACACCCATTCATTCATTTTCTGGCTTAAAAAATTCAGGCAAAGCCAAGATCAGGATAAAAATGTTTTTATGTTCAGAGAACTTCGGAATTGAAGGACTTGACATCAAGAAGAGTGCGTAATTTTACACATAAGGACCCCGAGACTCAGAGACATCATTTAAATGGCAAGAGAATACCAATCAGATGTGTAGAAAGCTGAGCAAAAGCAGCTGAATTTACTCGCGTGATTTCCCAGCAAAGGCAGACCACGACGATCCCATCAGCTGCAGCCGCACCTCTCAAGTGGCAAATGCCAGCTGCACCACACCCCGGAATGGCAACGCGGCTCATTCCAAAGGCGACCCTGCCAGTGGGGCTGGCCCCCTCTCTGCTTGTCCCGCCTTCACACCACAACAGTCCTCTTGCCCGCGTCACCCCCCACCTCCATCAGGACGCTCCCCCGCGTGTGACGATGTCGGCAGCAGCGAGTGCCCACAGCACTTTACACACAGCGGCCACTCCCTCCTTCCTGACACACCTTCCTCCCACTCTGAGGACACTCCACGCCCCTGCTTTCTGCCCAGCTGGCCCCCCACTGCCCTGCTCGGCCTCTCCGTGGGGACACCTGGGGTGCATCTTGGGCCTCATCCCCACTCTCTGCATGGCTTCGGCTTCCCATTTCCAGCAGCGAATGCCAGACTCGTACACCAACAGCCTACGTGAATCTCTACTTCAAGCTTGACTCGGCCAACCAGAACTCTTTTTTCTCCCAAATTCTCTTCTTGTTTACTTTAGACAGCAGTAGAATTACAACAGCAGCGGAAATGGCACCACGAACTCCCACATACCTAAGGCCCAATTGCAGCAGCTGACGTGAGCTGGTCGAACGCGTGCTGGTCTCGCTTCGTCTGTAGCTCCACTCACCTCCCCCGACCCCACCCGCGCTGTTCCGAGACCCAGTGGCCTCCCTCCTCCACACGGACTCCTCTGCATCTCAGCAAATGCACGCCACCATCCCCGCATCACCACCTGCCAGATGGTCCAGCCCCAAAGCCCAGAATCCTCCCGCTCCCTCTCCTTCTCCTCAAGTGACACCCCCAGCCCCCGCACCTGCGATGCCGCCAGCCCTCCCTCCCAGGTCCACGCCACCACCGCCTCCCCACTCCAAGCCACCATCCTCTCAGGGGACTAAGCCACAGCTTCCAAGCTAAGGTCAACCAAGCAAAGAGGTGGCCATTTAAAACGTCAACCACCCGCTTCCCTGCTTACACCTTTCGCCGCCCTCGACAGCACCCAGCTCCGGCCCAAGGCCCTCGGCAACCTGGCCACCCGGCCCTCCTGCACACGTCCTCTCGCCCCTGCTCTCCTCTGACCTGCCCTGCACCGTGGCACATCGCGGCCCTCACCAGTCCCTCTGCCACGAGTGCTACGTGCACGGCCGGCTCCTCTCCTCGCCTGCACTTCGGTGCTGGTGTGGCAGCCGCTGCAGAACTGTGACCCAGCCCGGCACCCACCCCTCCCGTGGCCTGGCTGGAACCGCCACGCGTGTGCCACACCTGACTGCTCCGGATGTCACCCCAGAACGAAGCTCCCCTCACAGCAGGGCTGCGCCGGCCTCCACCTGGCTGTGTCCCCAGTGCCGAGAGCAGGCTGGGCCTGAAGCCACACTCAGCACACGCCTGCCGGATGTAAAACGAGACTCAGCTCACGGGCGGATCCCTTAGGGGAAACGAAAGCAGCCTGGCCTCTCACCTTGCTTATTTGCTGAACACCCGAGCGCCAGTGAGAAGCACGGCCACTACGTTCAGACCCCAGCGGCAGGGTCTGGGCCTCGCTAAGCAGAAGCAGCCCAGCAACTTCCTGTTCTCCCAGCTCACACCTGGGCAGACAGTGGAGTCGCCAGCGTCATCCCCGCACCGCCCAAGAGGGGCAACGTCCCCATTCTACCTCTCAGTGACTCATCCAAGGCCGTGCAGGTGATCGCCACAGAGCTGGGAAGGTGACTACGTAGTACTATGCTACTTGGTGCAGCAGGTGTTGAGCGCCAACAGGATGCCTGCCCAGGCTGGGTACGATGGCTACAGAGCTGCTAAGCTGGCCGCCCCAAGGAGCCTTTCTCCGTCAACCTTGACTCTCGGCAGGGTGACCGACAGAGCCCTAAGAGCCAGCCAGGGCCAGCAGAGGACGCCTCTTAGAGCCGCCCCGCTGTGGCTAGCCCCTAGCGGCCAAGAGCCACCTCTCAGGGAGGGTGCACAAGGCCACCCACACCCACCTGCTTGTCCCTGCTGCGTGTGCTGAGGTTGGGAGGGCCAAGCGCTGCTTATCCAGGCGAGATGACTTCTGAAAGGCTCTCTGACCACCAAGCTCCAATACCCAAAGCAAAAGACAGGCACAACTGTTGAGAAACACCACCCGTTAAAAAGACGGCGCCCTCCTTCAACCGAAGGCGGCCACGTCAGCACACGACCTTCTCAAGCTGCGTTGGGGACGGCTGGAGAGAACTGCAAAGACTGAGCTCGGGACACAGTCCACTGTCCAGCGAAGCAGCGCGCCTGGTCCAGGCCCAGGCCTCAGCGAAACCACAAGGCAGGTGGGTTGTCGGCACTGGAAACCAGCCCTGGGGGCTGTGGGATCCCAGGGCCCTCCAATCAGGGGGTCCAGCCGTTTGACTTTATTAACTAACTGCTGCCATCAGTAATCCCCCTTTTTGCAACCAGTAACACACTCTCGTTAAACCGTGTCTGTCTGAACCAAGTGCCACATCCTGTTGCCGTAACATAAAGAAAGGCTGATCTGACTGTCAAAGGTCTGAGTTCAAGGACCAAGTCCTCCACTAACTTGAGCGAGTCCCTTAAACTTGGTCAACACTCAAGACAGGACCCTTTTGAGAGTGAAGGCGGCGCTCTTGATAATTACACCAGGCCAAAGAAGAAGCAGAGTCAGCCTATCTGAATCTCGGAGTCCTAGTTCCCTCACCTGAACTGGGGATTCAGATCCCCACACCTCCCCCACGGGACGGCTGTGAGGACCAAGGAACCACCTATGGTATAACTGAGTGCTCTGTAAACAAAAAGGCAACAGTTTACATAAGATATTGCAGGACAGAGCACAGGCCTCCAAAGCAAACCAGTACATTGAAAAAGAATTAGCAATGTTCTCAAAATTAATTAGGTGCTCAAAGTCCCACTGAAATCTGAGGGCAGGGACTCGTCTATCATTTCCAATGCTGTGACCCCCGGACCCAGCTTAGTGTCTAGTATATTTCCAAATGAATACATGAGTGTATAACAAGGAGTAATTCATTGCCAAATCTCCCTTCACACTGATGACTAGAGAACACCTTGCTCAGTGAGCCAACCAACCCTCTACAGAGGCCAAGTACAATGTCACCCCTCTATCAAAATGTTAGTCTCGCCTGAACAATCCTTACTGCACTGCAATATCCTAAGTCTTATCTCCTTGACATTTCTAGGGCTACCCGGACCGCTCATTCTTTGAGTCTCAAGAATAAAATGTGAACTTGAACACAAACAGCCAAATGTCATTCAATTCAGGGTGTGGTTTCCTGCATCAGCATGACCTCAGACAGGCGACAGTTATTGACCCAAGTACGGAGCAGGGACATCATAAAAAGGCCACTCAACAATTTCCCAGAGGGAACACAATGCCCCCAATGAAAAGGACCTTTCCAGGGGAGTGCCCCATGTGGACCCACTCCCAGAGGGGCAGCAGGGTCCTTTTCCTGGGAATGCTTAGCTGGAGCTTCCCTCGGGCCCTGAGGCACTGCTTTCCCTCTGTCAAGCGCAGACGACATCTGATCCTCAGGCTGCCTCATGGACTTGAACTACAGAGCAAGTGACGTGTAAAGAGCACACCTGCCACACCAAGGAAAGACAGGAGTGACAATGTGACAGCGAGAAGCTGGTCTGGCTGTCACGACCCAACCTCAGGTGATATTCATTTGGACAAGTCTAAGGTCGAGCCCTGCTCTGTGGCCGGGGCGCACTCTGGAGCCCCTTGTGACCATTAATGCTGAGGAGGTGGCCCCATGCATCATCCAGCTTTCTCCAAGTCCCCCTCTCTTCCCAGTTCTCATTCTGTTTGGGAGTGGAAATTAGAAACAGAAGAGCTGGAATTGAAGAATTCTTCTTCCAAGATTGAAATCTTAACCCTGTAATTTTCTGACTTGCCAGCACTAAACTTCTCAACTTTTCAATCACACTACTAGAGTTTACATGAACTTTCTTTGTAGTTAACCCAAACGTGGCTCAAGATAACCCCCCAAAGTCCCAAGAATTCTGTCCTCTGAGATTCTGAAATGACTGTTCTAATTCAGGGACTGGCAAACTATGACCAGGGGCCAGATCTGGGAGTTTGGTGAATAAAGTTTTATTGAAACACAGTCACACCGAACTGTTTACACATCGTCTAAGCCTCTTTTCACAGCCCAAAGGCAGAATTTAGTAGTTGTAACTAAGACAGCATGGCCCGTGAGGCCAGAATCTTTACCATCTGGCCCTCTACAGACCATTTGTCAACTCCTGTTCTAATTCTACCTGTCTCGAAACACAACAGGAACCATTATAGCTCAAGCCTGTTAAACCACTTTTCTTCACAACTGGCAAGGCCTTACTTTTTAAAAAGAAATCCTAACAAGTCCCATACTTACAGAATCAGCATTTCTGTGTGTTGAACAAACCAAAAAAAAATATTTTCAGATTCATCATGAGCGGGAAAAGTGCATTTGCCCACGCGGCCCTAAATCTACTCTGCTGAATGGATGTCACAGACGTCTCAAAAAACCTTCAACTTAAAGCTGAATCAACAAACACGACACCCTCAGTCCTAAAGCAATTTTCTGAATGTAGAATTCATTTTTTTAAAAAGTAGGGCCTAAACAATATGCCTAGCAATACCCAAAAGTAAACTACTGCAATAACATAATTTCTGACCATGTTTGTAGAAGAACATAAACCTTTTTATACGGTAGTTTTTTATCATTAGTTTAGACTTACAACACTAACCTAAATACATCTGAATAATGAGAAACATTCAAAACAGCAAAACCAAATATTCAATTTACGTCTTCAAATAAAAACAGGGCTCCTCACTGAGGCACGGGTGGGGTCCCCTCCTCCCCAGCCCTCGACACCACTTCAGCGGCAGATTTGCTTTCTAGAGTCGTTCTGAACACACGGGAGAAAACCTGGGCATGAGAAGGGCACAAAAGCGCGTCCACCTCCCGCTCCCAAACGGCAGGGCTTCCCCTTGAAAACACAAGCGACAGTGGGGATGGGAACAAGGACTTTGAGAGATGCTGCCAAAAAGGAAAAAAGCAGAAGAAAAAGAAAAACAAAAGGTAAGCCATTATAAGATGTAGGTTTTGAAAGAAGTGCTGGCCCTAGAACATTCCCTGGGACGTCACACCTGGAGGGCGCGTCCTCAATCGCTGCTATACACCCTGCACCAAAAGGGCATCCATCCACTCCAAGCTCAAAGGGGAGAAAACGAGCACGTCCTTGCTATCTTTTCAAGTCAGCTCTCCTATGTCCTGCTCAGAAAACTTCTCAACAGAAAAGCCACCTCCCTGACTGTCCGTCAAGAGGACCAGACTCACTGAAAGCCCCACCTAGAAGCAGGAACCGTGTGCACGCCGTCCAGCTGGAAAACCCCCCAGGTCCCAAAGATACAAACCTCCCGGCGAACGACGCTCGCAGTCCGCTCCAGGTGGTCCGTTTTCCTTCTGGACTTCATCATGCTTTAACAGAAAGTAAATCCGGTTATTGAGCGCTATCCTCCTAAAAACAGCAAAACTAGTTTTTCCTGTGCTATCAAGGTTATCCAAAATACAACACAGCATTAGGGGGCCCACAGACCAGCAGTGAACACGTGTCATCTACCGCTAGTCTGATCGCCGGATGGGGCGCATACGCAAGCCAAGATGCCGCCTCTCCTGGGAGTCTGGCCCGCTACCACCATCAGCAGGATCAACTACCTCCAGCGGCGCTGAAGGCTTGTGCACTCACCTGGTCTGAGTGAGGTGGCGTGAGGCACTGGTTGTCACCCTCGACGCAGCGGCCTGAGCACGGAGGGCTCCCATACAGCCTCGCCGCAGCCCAGGAAGCCAGACAGCAGCACAGGCCATGGTGCTTCCTGGCAAACAAAGAAGTGAGAGCAAAATTATTTTAAGAAAACGAGGGGAAATATCAGACTACTTTAGGGGCCGGGAAGAAGAGTCTGGACTTCTGTTGGGGCTGTCAGTACTTAAGCCACCAGCAAAGCAACCAGGGGCCGAGTTTCACCCTGGCCAAATTGCTGCCACCGTTGAGACTGATCCACCGTTCGTAAGTGTGGCTCTTGGTGCTGTCAAGTATCCATGTTTCCTATTGGTTCCCAAAATCTCTGACCAAGCTCACATGACAAATCTTTTGCTGTAAAGCAAGAGTAGATTATATAATTGCCTGATGAGTGTATTCCACCTGAAGAGCACCATATAAGCCTCTAACATTTGTTAGATTAAGTGAAGAGGAAGAAAATGTACCGAGGCTCCCAAACATAAAAAGCTTCAGGTTCCGAGGTGTTAAAAACTAACCCAGGTAACAATCACACTACTCATAACAGTCCACAACTAGAAACTGCCCAATGGCTGTGACTAGAGTACATAAACTAACTGTGATACATTCACACAGATAAGCAAGGGGGACACACACACACACACAAAACCAGAATTATCTTTTGAAGGATAAGCTCCTTGTAGCACAGGCTTCCACCCCCCACCCAGGTAAGTGTCCTAGGAACCCACCGGCATCAGTGTACCAACTAGCGTTGTTGTGAGAGGCTGCGTTTGACTTCAGCGAATCTTTCCGGAGATTCTGTCAACATGTTTGCCATCTCACGACGGGCGCTTCACAAGCACACCTGGCCACGCCGTGCTGGGTGTTCGGCAGTTTTTGGCCAAAACGGCATGACTCCCGTGTCCCGCCTCCCTAGTCACCTGACCTCACCCCAGGTGACTTTTTTTTGTCTCCCCAAATGGAAAAACGAAAAAAGTTCTCAAAGGGAACTTTGCTGATATGGAAGAAGTGAAACAAAAAACGACAGAAACACCAAAAAGGCATCAAAATTGACAAGTTCAAAAACTGTCTTGAGCAGTGGAAAAAGCAACTCGATAGGTGTACTGCATCCAACTGAGAGCACTTTGAAGGTGACTGAAGTTTAAACATGTAAGAATAAATACACCATTTTTAATAATGTCTGGGTTTTGGGGGGTCCCCTAATATGAAAACAATAAGCTAAAACTACACACAGTATCACAGATGAGTATCACAAATAACACAGCAAATGAAAGCCGACTCAGAAGAACATGTATTCTTTGATTCCAGCCACACAAAGAGCAAAAACAGACAAAATGAACTTATGAGGCTAGAAATCAAGGTAGCAGTTTCCCTCGGCAGGCGGCGGTGGCAATGCTGCTTCTTAATCTGGGTGCTGACTGCACAAGTATTTTTACTTTGTAATCGATCAAGCTGTCTTCTTAGGACTTGCGTACTTTTCTATGTATATCAAACTTCAACAACTAGTTAAACACACACAGAAAAAGATTCCCCAACATTTCAAATTCTAAGTCTACTGGCCTATCAGGAAAAGCACTGATTAGGCGTCTGGTGGTATTTTGTTGTTGTTGTTCCTTTATACCATTTTGCTTTATCAATTTTTAAACATTTCTTTGCCCAAAATGGCCACACGTAACACGTTATATTGCCACATCTGTCCTATCTTAGTTATCTTGAGAATAAATGAAAATGTGAATACTTTTTTTCTGAGCTCTTTGGAATGTACTGTAAAAATTGTAACAAATGTAGTGTTAGGAAAATATTCCGGCAGAGAGCACAGACATTCCTACTGCAAATTCATTCATTTAGTCCTCCATTCAACAAATCTCCATCAAGAGCCCAGTATGTGGCAGGCCGTGTGGCCTGAGGACTGGCATACAGGCATTAAAAACACGAAGACCTTCGCAGACAGCTCACATTGCAACACACAGACACAGAAAATAAATACAAGTAAATAAATCAGATGGTGACACAAGTCACACGTAATTTGTTCAGATATAACCAAGTCATACCAAAAAGCCCACTGCTTCATAACTGGACTTCAGGTAAGACGAAGACCTGCATCTTCCTGCCATAGTGTGTTGCGGGTCGCTGTGGAAAACCCTGCTACTTACTACTTAGTTCTCTCCTGTAGGTGAAAAGCGCCTAAGGCCTCTTCAACTTCGTGCAAGACCACTAAATGTTGTTTTTCTCATCTAAATGCACTCAACAAAAGTGGCGCATCAACCACTGAAAGAAAGAAGTCAAGACTTACTTTAGAAGCCCATGGGACTTTAGGCGTCACCAAGTGTGTGGCTGGCTGGCTGGCATGACACCGAGACCTTGGGATACACACCAGCTGGAACATGGGCAGTTTTTCCACATGTGGAAACTCCCACAAAGTTCCTGCAGTGGCACAGACAACAGACAGCAATGTTTCTGGAGGCTGGTCAAAAGCACTGCTCCCTCGTGGCTGCAGGAGAAGCGGGCACAGTGCGGGTCTCGCCCCCAGCAAGCCCCAGCCCACGGGCAGTCCTCTCTTCCACTCTGCCCCCATGGTCCCGCTCTCTCTTTTGACTATCTCTTATGGCTTCTCCTGTCCATCTTTCGTGGCCTGTCTTATGACTGTGTCCACTCCAGGAAACAGCAGACCAAAGTTACATGCCAACTTCCCTGATAAAATTTAACTGCTGTATAGTTAAATATAAAAATCCTGTTCAGTTCAGTGTTTTAGGTAACTATTGTTAAAATAGATGTCCCCAAAATAGGGTGCATCGGTTAGTGATTATGCTGTTTGGATGCGCTCCTTCTCAACTGAACTGGAAAACAAATGCGAATTTTTAAAAGCATCCTCTTTAAAATTCTAAAAACCTTGTTTCGGAGCAGTAATCATGAGACCAAGAGTGCCACCTACTGGTAAAGGGCATTTTTTATTTTTTTATTTTTTTTATTTTTGAGTTGGAGTTTCACTCCGTTGCCCAGACTGGAGTGCAGTGGCACGCTTCTGGCCATCGCAGCCTCGACCTGCTGGGCTCCGGTGATCCCTCCGTCTCAGCCTTCCAAGTAGCTGGAACTACAAGCATGTGCTACCATGCCTGGCTAGTTTTTTTTAAATTTATTGTAGAGATGAGGTCTCGCCAATTTGCTCAGGTGGGTCTCGAACCCTCGGGCTCAGGCAATCCACTCATCTCAGCCTCCCAAAGCGCTGGAATTACAGGCTGAGCCACCGAGCCCGGCCAGAGAACCGATATTTCTGCAATTGGGTCTGTTATTATTGTAGTGAAACTTTACTAGAAGTTTCTCTTTAGACCAGCAAAATTATAAGCAATGAAGTTTAAAAGCATGTGTTTCTGTCACATGTGCTTGTTAGGAATGCAAAACTAGTATTTATCTTATGTACTGGTGTTTCCTTCCATTCTTGCAGTTGTGATTTGGTTTACTTAGTTTCTTACTGGTTCTCAAACCTGTGGACTCAGACAATCCTCTCACCTCGGCCTCCCAAAGTGCTGCGATTATAGGCATGAGCCACTGTGCCCGGCCTTCTTACTGGTTCTTACATGTATGTACTTACTTTCTCATTCACATTTTTTTACCCAACCATACCTATCCAGCTTTGTGGCTAGAAACCCACAGAATCTCTTATAGCAACCTGAACAAAACCTGTAAAGGGGGAAAAATATCTTTAGAACCAGGCTCTGGGATGCTGGAGGTGTGAAAATCATACCAAAATAGACTATATTAATATTTCATAGATTGAAAGAAGAGATCTCACTGCCCGAGGGATAAATTCATCTGAACTGAACAACATTTGTTATATTTGAAATACACACATCTCTATGGAGCTCAAAAATGGTGATTCTTCCAACACCTGTCATGCTTGGATCCTAAGCCTGATGTCAGTCCAGAGCTATTGGGTTTAGGTGCTGCCTTTATCTCATTCATATCATTGTGAAGGGGAGCCTAGTTGCCAGTGAAAATGCTTGTCTGAATGTAGAAATTCTCTATCCATTTTAATGGATACTTTTGTGATAAAGGTCAAATTAATAGTAATGCTGATAAGGATAGCTGCCCAGCCAATCATGATGGCTCAAGCCTATAATCCCAGCACTTTGGGAGGCCGAGGTGAGAGGATTGCCTGAGCCCATGGGTTCAAGACCAGCCTGGGCAACATGGTGAGACTCGTCTCTGCAATAAATGAAAAAATTAGCTGGGCATGGTAGCACGTGCCTGTAGACTGAGGCAGAAGGATCGCCTGAGCCCCGCAGATCAAGGCTGCAGTGGCTAGGAACGTGCCACTGCATTCCAGCCTGGGCGACAGTGAGACTCCAACTCAAAAAAAAAAAAGGATAGTTGCCCCCTGTCAGTCATACCAGTTTGGATTTAAACAAGATGAGAAATTAGAAGAGAGAATACAATCATAACATTGTATTATTCTCATTTTTAAAAAATTGAGGCCAAGAGAGCTTAAGTGACCACAACTAATGTCTAGAAATCTTGAGGGTGCCAGAAAATTGTATAATAGAAGCCAGGAAGATTTCCTTAGCAGAAGTGAAGTCTGCTTGTTATAGAGGGAAGGGGAAGAACAGATTGCAAGAGACTTCCCCGACAGCATTTTTCCCTTGCTGTATTAGTAGCTGTCCCACCCATTTGTTTTTTTGTATGTTTGTTTTTGAGTTGGAGTCTCACTCTGTTGCCCAGGCTGGAGTGCAGCTGCATGTTCCCGACCACCGCAGCCTTGAACTGCTGGGCTCAGGCGATCCTTTTGCCTCAGCCTTCAGTAGCTGGAACTACAGGCATGCGTCACCATGCCCAGCTAATTTTTAGATTTATCGTAGAGACGATGTCTCACCAAGTTGCCCAGGCGGGTCCCGAATCTCTAGGCTCAGGCAGTCCTCTCACCTAGGCCTCCCAAAGTGCTGGTATTACAGGCTTAGCCACAAAGCTAGCATCTTGATCCAACTATAAATCTAGAACCTAGTGATCCAACCATAACTTATTCCTATAGTTGAATTGAGTGTGGTTAAGGATTGGTATTTGCTGTGTGGTAAATAACACTTCTATAGTTATTTTATTCTGCAGTTTATTCTTCTGTGGTATTATTATTGGCTATCAAGTATTATGTTTGAGAAAGATGCACATTTTTAACGTTTTTTTTTTTTAGTCAGAGTCTCAGGCTGGAGTGCAGTGGCACGCCCATGGCCACAGCAACCTCGACCTGCTGGGCTCAGGCAATCCTTCCGTCTCGGCCTTCCAAGTAACTGGAACCATAGGCATGCCGCTCCGGCCAGCTAATTTTTTGGTTTATTATAGAGACAAGGTCTCGCAAAGTTGTCCTGGGTGGTCTCAAACCCCTAGACTCAGGCAATCCTCTTGCCTCCGCCTCCCAGAGTGCTGGGATTACAGGCGTGAGCCACTACTGCACCCAGCAATTTTAATATTTTTAAGAACAGAAGAGGCTTGAATAGTTTTTATCATGAGCACACATACAAAGGGTATAGCATGACTCTGTCCTCTTTAAAAAAAAAAAAAAAGCTGGGCTCGGTGGCTCAGCCTGTAATCCCATGACTTGGGAGGCTGAGGTGAGTGGATTGTCTGAGCCCGCGGGATCGAGACCCGCCTGGGCAACTTGGTGAGACCTCATCTCTACAATAAATCAAAAAATTAGCCGGGTGTGGTAGCGCACGCTTAAAGTTCCGCTACTTGGAAGGCTGAGGCAGAAGGATCGCTGGAGCCCAGCAGGTCGAGACTGCGGTAGCCGGGAGCGGTCAATGCACTCCAGTTTGGGCGACAGAGTGAGACTCCAACTCAAAAAAAAAACAAACAAAAAAAACAGCCAGGCGCTGTGGCTGACCCTGTAATCACAGTACTTTGGGAGGCAGATGCAAGAGGATTGCCTGAGCCCACAGGTTCGAGACCAGCCATGAGCAACATGGCAAAACTTCATCTCTACAATAGATCAATAAATTAACCGGGCCTGGTGGCGCACACTTGTAGTTCCAGCTTTTTGGAAGGCTGAGGCAGAAGGATCTCCTGAGCCCAGTAAGTTGAGGCTGTGATCATGAGCATGCCACTGCGCTCCAGCCTGGGCAACAGAATGAGACTCCAATTCAAAAAAAAAAACAAACTAAAACTAAAATATTTCGTGAGCAACTTATTTGAAAAGAAATAAGTAATGGGTTGATGCAGAATTTCCTCCCAGAGCCATGTGGATGGAGGGGCACTATGATTGTCCATCTTACTAAGGAACACGTGAACTGGGAGATAGGCAGTTTTTGTTTTGTTTAATTTTTTTTTTTTTTTTTTTTTGAGTCAGAGTCCCATTCTGTCGCCCAGGCTGGAGTGCAGTGGCACACTTACAGCCACCACAGCCTTGACCTACTGGGCTCAGGTGATCTTTCCACCTCAGCCTTCCAAATAGCTGGAACCAGAAGTGTACTCCACCACAACTGGCTAATTTTTTTATTTATTATAGAGATGAGGTCTGGCCAAGTTGCCCAGACTGGTCTCAAACCCCTGGACTTAGGCAATGAGAGGCAGTTTTCTATAGGAAAGTGGGATACTGGTGGATAAAAAGTACAGGTGCATTGTGATTTTAAAAAATGAAGCCTGAAAAGGCAAAGACAGAGGACTCATGCTCAAATATGTACAAAATATAAAGATTTAAAGAGACACTGGCTTTTAAACTCCAGAAGCTTGTTTGATCAGAATGAATCTAAGGATTTTTGTTAGTGTGGTTAGAAAAGAACCTGTCCCCTGGGTTTGGAGTTATGCACTTGTGGAGTTTGAATTGCTGCAGCCAGCCACCTTGCCATGGTGGAGGGGATCCCAGCTGAAATGGCACAGGATCAGAGAAGGTGACACCAAAAGAGGGAAGGATAGAAACTAAGTCCCCATGATATCAATTTGAGCCCCTACATCAGGCCGTGCCTGATTGGGACTTTTTCAGTTACATGAGAGCCTCTTTTTAAAGTCAGATTGTTTGTGGTTTTCTATCACTTGTAACTGAGAGAGTCCTAATACAACCTCCTTAGAGGTCATGAAGTCCAGCTACTTCATTTCTTGAAGTTGAAGTTTGGAGAAATGAAGTGACTTGCCAAAGCTTATACAGATAAATAGTGGGGGAAACTTGGGACTGCCCAGGCACGATGACTCACACCTGTAATCCCAGCACTTTGGGAGGCTGAGGCGAGAGGATTGCCTGAGCCCACAGGTTCAAGACCAGCCTGAGCAACATGGTGAGGCCTCGTCTCTACAATAAATCAAAAAATTAGCCGAACATGGTGGTGCATGCCTGTGGTTCCAGCTACTTGGAAGGCTGAGGCAGAAGGATCATCTGAGCCCAGCAGTGTTGAGGCTGTGGTGGCCATGAGCGTGCCACTGCATTCCAGTCTGGGTAACAGAGTGAGACTCTGACTCAAAAAACAAACAAACAAACAAAAACTTGGGACTAAAACTTGGCGCTGCCATCCCCCTATAAACTTGTCACTTCAATGTAAATCAGGGTAAGTAGGTTTGGGGTAAAAGGCTATGATGGGTTTGAAGATGCCGTTTAAGATGAACTAATGGAAGTCAGCCCTACTCTCATACAAAGTGTCTTTTGGAATGACAATAACTGCTATCTGCAAAAAACTGACCTCCCTGTGGTTTCTCTTATTTTTCTATGGCATTGGGTAAGTGGCCTGTCCATCGACCATAGTACTTTCGCAATTGACAGCTTAATAACTCAGTCATTTGTGAACTCACTGGATAACATTTGGCTAGCTGGGTTTTTTGTTTGTTTTGTTTTTATTTTTTTACTTTTTATTTTATCCCTCAGGAAATGCTCCTGACAAAATTGGCTAGCTGTCTTAATGTTTCCCATTCCCTGGGCTTCCTAAGCTTCTAGAATCAGCAGACTAATTTTTCCATAGGTTTGTTTAATACTACGAAATGAAGTATGCAGCTCAAGTAGATGCCATTCCTGCCTGAGGGGTCTGTGTGTGCTAGTCCCACTTTCTGTCATGCTTATCCCAAGACTCTTCACGTGGATGGCTCCTTCTCATCTTGTCTTTCAGGTCTCAGTTTAAATCCTTCAGAAGTACCATCTCTGACTACCCTAGTAGCTCCCATCTCATTGTTTTCTTATCACATAACCTCTTTGTTTCTTTGTTTCTTTTTTGAGTTGGAGTCTTACTCTGTTGCCCAGGCTGGAGTGCAGTGGCACACTCCTGGCCATCGCAGCCTCGACCTGCAAGACTCAGGCTATCCTTCCACGGAAGCCTTCCAAGTAGCTGGAACTACAGGCGTGCGCTACCACACCCAGCTAATTTTTTGATTTATTGTAGAGACGAGTTCTCACCATGTTGCCAGGCTGGTCTTGAACCCACGGGCTCAGGCAGTCCTCTAGCCTCAGCCTCCCAAAGTGCTGGGATTATAGGTTTGAGCCACCTCACCCAGCCTTCTTTGGTTCCTAATAGCCATTTCACCACTGGGTGCAGTGGCTCAAGCCCGTAATCCCACCACTTTGGGAGGTTGAGGCAAGAGGATTGTCTGAGTCCAGGGGTTCGAGACCAGCCTTGACAATCTCATGTGACCTTGTCTCTACAATAAATCAAAAAATTAGCTGGGCATGGTGGCACACGCCTATAGTTCCAGGTACTTGGAAGGCTAAGGCAAAAGGATCGCCTGAGCCCAGCAGGTCGAGGCTACGGTGGCCATGACCAGCGTGCCACTACATTCCAGCCTAAGTGACAGAGTGAGACTCTGACTCAAAAAAAAAAATAGCAATTTCTAATTTATATTTATTTACCAATTTATTTCATTTATTACCCCAAACTCAATGCCTAACACGGGAGCCACACATAGGGGATGCTCAATTATTTGTTAAATGATTGGATTCTGTGTGTCCAGGACTTGAAAAATAACAAAAAGCTCCATTTGGGCTCTTTCCCCAGCCCTGTCCCAGGTGCCTTAACTGCCTTCACACCTTCGCTCTCTGAGCACCTGGCAGGAATCCTAAAGAGAAAGGGAACTACAACCTGTACTTAACCACTGTGCTGATATTCATCTTGGGCAGCTTTGAATGAATATTTTATTATCTCTATTTTTCAGCTTGTCAGACCCTGTTTTTTTCTATTCCCTGTGACTTCTCACCTACCCACTTGACTCTAACTCAGATCCTCACATCGAAAGGGTATATCAGAGAAGTGAGGTGGCCCTGAGAACAGGGGAGGAAGGATGGAATGACAAGGGCCACCAGAAATCTCTTTCAGGACTCTAATCGCTCTGAGGTCACAGTTGAGAGTCCAGAGTGAGAGCAACTTTGAGTGCCTCTTTCTCTTGCTCAGCGCCCTAGGCTTGAGTGCTTAGTTGGCAGGCAGTCACCTTTTCTTCCCCAGTTACTGTCAGAGCAACATGAAGGTCAGGCAGAGAGCAGCTCAGGGAAAGGAGGTTACCACGGTAACAAGCAGACAGGACTGCTATTTGGAAATAGGCTTAATCTTTCTTCTCCTTCTCCCTCCTCCTCAACACAGGGAGATGGGTATTGTTTAGCTGACCTGCATCGTTGGGGTGGAAACCATAATCCCTTTCTGACAGTTCCCAGTGACACTGGAGTGAGCTGCTTTGCATTTTAATTTGATAAGCAGAAGCTACAGTTTTCTCAGAAGTTTCGGAAACATGGCTTTTTCTGGCCCTGTTCCAGATAGGATTCTGGTTGCCACAGAGAGGGGTTTGGTATTATTGTTTATTTCTCAACACATATTTTGCATATTTCCATATGTGTGGAAGATGCTGGTTGGTTCTAGACAACTAGAATCAGATGAATACAGACTGTCTTTAGGTGAATATCTTTACATGAATATCTGGTAACAGAGATGCTCTCCCATTCCCAGCTCTTAGGACCATCCAGCTGTTCTGAGCCAGTCCTATTCCCAGTGACTTATACAATGGATGTTCTGACTTAATGTCCTTACCTCTCTGCTCATATGCCATGCTATTCTCACTCTCTTTTACCTGCCGATTTCTACCTAGGTCGCTTTTTCCCCCATCTAGAGATGAGATCTTGCTGTTTCTTTCCCAAGCTGGTCTTGAACTCCTGGCCTCAAGTGATCCTCAGTCTTCGGCCTCCCAAACTATTGAGATTACAGATGTAAACTACTGTGCCTAGCCATCTAGTTTCCTTGTAATAAACATTCCTCCCTTTCACTTCAAAATAAAAAGAGCTTTCTTGAGTAATAAATTGTCAATGTACTAAAAAATCAAATACTGAAAAATATAAGAGAAACTAAAAATTATCAAGACTCTTACAACTGGAGACTATAGATGACTGCTAGAACATCCTTCAAGATATGAACCTTTGGCCGGGTGCAGTGGCTCACACCTGTAATCCCAACACTATGGTAGTGCATGCCTGAGTTCTAGCTGCTTGGAAGGCTGAGGCAGCCTTAACCCAGCAGGTTGAGGCTGCAGTAGCTGTGAGCATGTCACTGCACTCTAGCCTGGGTGACAGAGTGAAACTCCAACTCAAAAAAAAAAAAGATACGAACTTTTTAGTTCTATTTGCTGATCTACACATTGTGTAAAAAGAGTCATACGTGCTTATGTAGAGATCAGTTAACATTAATAGTACATGCTGCGTTGTAACCTTTTTTTCCTTTTATTCACTAGAACTATGTTGCAGATATCTGTCGTTGATGGTAGATAGAGATCTATGTTATAATGGACATATATGAATAGATTTGTTTCTGGGGTTTTTTTTGTTTTTGTTTTGTTAAAGACAACATTGGATGGGGCCTGGTGGCCCGCACCTATAATCCCAGCACTTTAGGACGCCAAGGCAAGAAGATTGCCTAAGCCCAGGAATTTGAGACTAGCCTGAGCAACATAGTGAGACCTCATCTCTATAATAAATCAAAAAAACTAGCCGGGCATGATGGCCAATGCCTGTGGTCATAGCTACTTGGAGGGCTAAGACGGAGGGATTGCTTGAGCCCAAAAGGTCAAGGCTGCAGTAGCCATGATCGTGCCACTGCACTCCAACCTGGGCGACAGAGTGAGACTCCTACTCAAAAAACAAAAAAATATGAACCCAACAACATTAGGCTGGGCACAGTAACTCACAACTGTAATCTTAGCACTTTGGGAGGCCGAGGTGAGAGAATTGCTTGAGCCCAGGAGTTCAATACCAGCCTAGGCAACTTAGCAAGACCCTGTCTCTACAAAAAAATAAAAACTTAGACTTAGCCAGGCGTGGTGGTATGCATCTGTAGTCCCAGTTACTCGGCAGGCTAAGCGGAGAGGATCACCTGAGCCCAGGAGGTCAAGGCTGTGGTGAGCCGAGATCATGCCACTGCATTCCAGCCTGGGCAACACAGGGAGACTCCAACTCAAAACATTAAAAAAAAAAGAAGAAGAAGAAGAACATTGAAGAAAACTGTTATCATATCTCTTTTTTTTTTCTTTTTTTTTTGAGTTGGCGTCTCACTCTGTCACCCAGCTCATGGCCACTGCAGCCTCAACCTGCTGGGCTCAGATAATCCTTCTGCCTCAGTCTTCCAATAGCTGAAACCACAAGTACATACCACCATGCCCAGCTAATTTTTTTTTTTTAATTTATTGTTGCCCGGGCTGGTCTCGAACCCTTTGACCCAGGCAATCCTCTCTCTTCTACCTCCCAAAGTGCTTGGATTACAGACGTGAACCACTGTGCCCAGGCTATAGCATACATCTTTGTGTACCTATCCCGTTACATTCTTGATACAAATTCTAGAAATGGAATTTTGGGACAAAAGAGCATGTGCATTTTACATATTGCTACATACTGTTAAACTGCCCTGGAGAGAGGATACCCATTAATACTGCTTAAGAATACTTGGGGTTTTTTTGGTTTGGTTTGGTTTTTCTTTCATACTGTTATCAACTTGGATATCTCCAGCTGTTTCATCTTTGCCAATCAAGTGGTGAAGGTGGAAAATTATATTGTGCTTTAATTTGTATTTCTAGATTATTCTTGAGTCCCTAAAAATACTCACATGACCCTTTCTGATGGTACACTGAAGACCTATCTACTTCTTTTCCTATAATGTATTTCCAGACTTCTTTTTCCTACAGTGCTGGCAACTGAGCAAAATAAAAAATGTTAAAAACATCTAATCTTTATCAATAAGGGTGCCTAAACGAGACATATTTGTGTACCTAACCCTTAACTGTACCCCTCAATATCACAATAAAAAAAATTGTATATATAAAAAAAAAACAAAACATCTAATCACATTTCTCTTTTCTCTGCAACCTCCCTCCAAACTAAAACCAAAACCTGTTTTGTTTCATTTTTCCTTTTTCTTCCAGTCATGGAATACCATCCATGTGAATTTAAGCTCCAAGCCTGGGATTTTTGTCTATTTTGTTTGTAGCTATATTCTTAGTGCCTAGTGTAGTATCTGACACACATTATATGCTCGGTATTTGTGGAATAAATCATCTCCCAGCATGTGAATCAGAATTCTCCTTTACTGATTACCTATATGTCTGATGCCTCTGAAAGTCAAATTGCTTATAGATTCTGAATGTCTCTTGAACCCTTCCTTATCCTTCTCCTTCTGACCTTTATTACTTACCGTGTTTATCCCTAGAAGCCCTCATTTTCAATCTCTCATTTACTTCCCTCTTTCCATTAATTTTACCTTTAAATATACAAATCTGATAACATCACCCCTTGGCTTTAGTTCCTTAGTGGGGTTTTTTTTGTTGTTTTTTTTTTTAGTTGGAGTCTGACTCCTTTGCCCAGGCTGGAGTGCAGTGGCATGCACGCTTACAGCCACTCCAGCGTCGACCTGCTAGGCTCCGGTGATCCTTCCACCTCAACCTTCCAAGTAGCTGGCATTATAGGCACGTACTACCACGCTCAGCTATTTTTAATTTTATTGTAGAGACGAGGTCTCGCCAAATTGCCCGGGCTGTTCTCGAACCTGCAGGCTCAGGCAATCCACCTGCCTCAGCCTCCCAAAGTGCTGGGATTACAGGCTGAGCTACTGAGCCTGGCCTCTCAGTGGCTTCTTAATACCTGCAAGGTTAAGTTCAAATTTCATTCTCCCTGTACTCTTTAGCTAAACCACACAACTTCTCACTGTTCTTTGAATATATATACATATATATATATACTTTTTTTTTTTTTTTTTTAATTTTTTGAGCTGGAGTCCCACTCTATTACCCAGGCTGGAGTGCAGTAGCACACTCACAGCCACCGCAGCCTCAACCTGCTGGCTCAGGTAGATCCTTCTGCCTCAGCCTTTCAAGTAGCTGGAACCACAGGCTCCTGCCACCGTGCCCAGCTAATTCTTTTTTTTTTTAGTTGTAGAAATGAGGTCTCTCCATGTTGCCCAGATTGGTCTCGAACCCCTGGGCTCAGGCAATCCTCTCGCCTCAGCCTCCCAAAGTGCTGGGATTACAGGCTTAAGCCACTGTATCCAGCCCCTGTTCACTTCTATTGTGATTATTAGTTTACCAGTTTATCTCCCAATCTAAACTGCAATTTTTGTAAATAAGGACATAAACATTTGTACTGACTCTAAGAATATAGGATATCTGTTTTTCTGAGTCTTACAGAGCTATGATTCTTTATTTTATTGCTCTGTTAAATGGATTTGTATTCAAATAGGAACCCCTATTGAGCAGTAAAAATGTGTTAACTAGAATATTGTGACTCTGACATTGTTGGGTCTACCTAATGCTCTACCTTTATTGAAGGGATTTTTTTTTTTTTTTTTTTTTTGAGTTGGGGGTCTCTGTCACCCAGGCTAGTATGCAGTGGTACAATCTTGGCTCATCATAGCCTCAACCTTCTGGGATCAGGCAATCCTTCCATCTCAGCACTCCCAGTAGCTGGGACTACAGACGCATACCACCACCACATCAAGCTATTTTTTTTTTTTTTATTAGAGTCAAGGTTTCACTATGTTGCCCAGGCTTGTGTTGAACTCCTAGGCTTGAGTGATCCTCCCACCTTGGCTCCCAGAGTGCTGGGATTACAGAGTTGAGCCACTGTGCCCAGCCCAAAGGGATTTTTAAGGACCAGTACTTTCTAATATCAGAATGCTCTGATGTCTTTGTTACAGTATTCAAGAAACTGAACTTTTTTGTCCCTTGAAAAATGAATTGCCCCTCTTAATTTCTTTTTTTTTTTTTTTTTGAGTTGGAGTCTCACTCTGTCACCCAGACTGGAGTGCAGCGGCCGCTCCCGGCCACCGCAGCCTCAACCTGCTGAGCTGAGGCGATCCTTCCGCCTCAGCCTTCCAAGTAGCTGGAACTACAGGCGCGCGCTACCACGCCTGGCTAATTTTTTGATTTATTGTAGAGATGAGGTCTCACTTGCCCAGGCGGGTCTCGAACCCGCGGGCTCAGGCAATCCAC
>CAUYQG010176626.1:0-39436 GCA_963574415.1 Tarsius wallacei
GAGAACAATAGTAACCCTTTAAATGACCACAGTCTATTTGCTGAGAAGTTGCCTAGTGCTGGAAGTGCTTCCCGCCTCCCGGGGGGTGGGGGGGCGGGGGTCAAGGCCCAGGTCTGGAAACAGGTTTTGCCGCCGTGAGTCCAGTGGCCTTGACCGTGGAGGGCTGGGGGTAAGAGACATCAACCGAGATGACTGGCTTGACAGGCCAGTTCAGCAGCAAATACGTGCAGAGCTAAAGTCTCAGCCTTTGCTGCTTACCGATCTAATATTAAAGACAAAACAGAGCAAAACAAAACCCCAAAGCAGCCACAGCTGGTGTAGCTTTGGAGTGAGTTTGTTTTCTTTCAGTGGGTGGCACAAGGGGTGGGAGGGAGGTTTCCTTCATTGGTGACATCCCCATGCATGGACGCTTGCTTTAATAGTTGCGTTCAAGCCGGGCTCGGTGGCTCAGCCTGTAATCCCTCGCTTGGGGAGGCTGAGGTGAGTGGATTGCCTGAGCCCGCGGGTTGGAGACCCGCCTGGGCAACTTGGTGAGACCTCATCTCTACAATAAATCAAAAATTAGCCGAGTGTGGTAGCATGCCTGTAGTTCCAGCTACTTGAAAGGCTGAGGCGGAAGGATCGCCGGAGCCCAGCAGGTCGAGGCTGTGGTGGCCAGGAGTGGCCACTGCACTCCAGTCTGGGTGACAGAGTGAGACTCCAACTTAAAAAAAAAAAAAAAAAAAGTTGCGTTCATTGGTGCAGTTTCTTCCGGGGGGAATTGGCCACCTCTGTAACCTTGCACCCCTAATGGACAGGAGTTTGGGTTGCACCGTTCTTTGGTGACAAGTAAACCACTTGCCAACCAGGTGACAGGCTGAGCCATCGAGCCTGGCCCCTCATATGTTTTAAATCACATCTAGTTCACCTGTAACACCTAATGCAATGTCAATGCTATGTAAATAGTTGTCATACTGTACAATTTGGGGAATAAGGGCTGGAAAAAACCTACCTATGTTCAGTACAGATATAACCATCCACTTTTTTCCCCCAAATATTTTGAACCCACGGTTGGCCAAATCACCGGATGCAGAACCCACAGTTAGGCAGGGCTATGTCTATCTAGCAAAGACTCGTCACCATTTGCATAGTAGTAATAGTCATTATATTTTGCTTGGATTGAGTCTGTTCTGATTTCTTTAATTCTGGAGTCAGTTTATAGTCAGTGCATGCACCCACTTCTGTGTCATCCGTGACACATCTGGGGTGGTGTAGCATAGTTAGGGTAGGAGCTGTGTCCAAATCCTGGCTCTGCCACTGAGGAAAGACTTACCTTAGGCAAGTAACCACAGCCTCTTCGTTTGTGAAAGCGGGATAGGAATGGTGCCTCTTACGTGTAATTGCTATATGTACCTTGAATGAATGAATGAACGATTCTGCGCTGGGCAGTTCGCAGAGTGCCAGGTGCGTCGTGAGTACACAGCGCGTGTTACCTGTGGCTCCAATTACATCATTGTCGTCGTCTTCAGTAACAGCAGTGATAACAGAAAAAAATCATGACCTTGAATCGTGGAAGGTCTCTAGCCCTCCAAAAACTTGTGTACTGTGCATAGTACTTACTAAGCCGAGGATGCATGCTGGTATAACTTTGGGAGAGTTTTTGGTGAATTTAAGTGTAAAGCACTTCAATGCAATGAGGACCGTATAATTTTTTTTTTTTTTTTTGAGTAGGAGTCTAACTCTGTCACCCAGACTGGAGTGCAGTGGCTGCTCCTGGCCACTGCAGCCTCGACCTGCTGGGCTCCGGCGATCCTTCCGCCTCAGCCTTCCAAATAGCTGGAACTACAGGCGCGCGCTACCACGCCCGGCTAATTTTTGATTTATTGTAGAGATGAGGTCTCGCCAAATTGCCTAGGCGGGTCTCAAAGCCACGGGCTCAGGCAATCCACTCACCTCAGCCTCCCAAAGTGCTGGGGTTACAGGCTGAGCCACCAAGCCCGGCTAGGACCGTATAATTTGAGGAGGTCATTCTCCAGACATATTAGTTAATTGGAGTCCCCCTTGTCATTTTCAGACCTTCTGAATACACACACAGCATATCACACGTGGGTCACTCAGGTCATGTTTATTTCCTGTCTACAGAGCGTTTGTATGCAAATGGTGACAAGTCTTTGCTAGATAGACACAGCTCTGCCTATATGTGGGTTCTGTATCTGGTGATTCAGCCAACTGTGCATTCAAAATATTTGGGGGAAAAAAGTGGATGGTTATATCTGTACCGAACATAGGTAGGTTTTTTTCCAGCCCTTATTCCCCAAATTGTACAGTATAACAACTATTTACATAGCATTGACATTGCATTAGGTGTTATAGGTGAACTAGATATGATTTAAAGCATAAGAGGGGCCAGGCTCAGTGGCTCAGCCTGTCATCCCAGCACTTTGGGAGGCCAAGGTGAGTAGATTGCCTGAGTCTGCGGGTTTGAGACCTGCCCGGGCAACCTGGCGAGACGTCATCTCTACAATAAATCAAAAAAATTAGCCGGGCATGGTAGCGCATGCCTGTTGTTCCGGCTACTTGGAGGGCTGAGACGGAAGGATCATCAGAGCCCAGGAGGTCAAGGCTGTGGTGGCCGGGAGCATGCCACTGCACTCCAGTCTGGGCGACAGAGTGAGACTCCAACTCAAAAAAAAATAAAATACATAAAGCATATGGGGAAGGATGTGTGTAGGTTATATGCAGACACCGTACCACTCTATATAAGGGACCTGACCATCCAAGGATTTCAGGATGGGGAGGAGGGGTCCTGGAACCAGCCCCTCACAGACACTGAGGGACAGAGGGACAGTGGTTACGTGTTTTTTTTGTTTTTGTTTTTTTACAGTCCCGGCTTAATTTAAGGACTGCCAAACTCGTCAAATAGATTTCATCCCAATTGGATAACTCTGGTTGACGGATAGTGGCCGCCCAGAGAGCAGAGAGAGGGGCTTGGAGCCTTGTCAGGGACCAGCAGGGAAACAGTGTGATGGTTGTCGGTGTCTGCTCTGGCACCCGAGGAGAGAGGACCAGGGCTCATGCCACATATTTGCCGTCCCTGTCTTAGACTTTGCGCATTGGGACTCTTCAGCTCTTGTAACTGAATGTAGGATGTTTTGAGCCTGTGAATAACAGGGAAGAGGAGTATGAGACATCGAGTTGAATTGATGCATAATATCCTCTGCAAACATCTTCCCTTGTCTCTCACCCCAGATTGGGGTGGTGGAAAAGGGCCAGGATTTCTGTGTCAAATGGAGACGAGTGGCATTTTCCAGAAACCTGATCCTGAATTTTGAATGCATGGGAAACACAGATTGGGCACTTTCAGATCTGGTGGATGGCCAGGCGGGTGATGACAAAAGAGGTCGGGGGCCTTTTGCAAAAACATGGCGGCAACAGGAGGGGAAGGTAGACGGCTGGAGTCGGTGGACTCACTGTGCTGATTTTTGCAGCACTGGATGGGCAGGTGAACCATGATGGGTCCCCTGTGCCCAGCAACGTGGTAGGGTTTTTCTTGCAGGCTATTTCATTCTTACAATTGTCCCACAAGCTAGGATTTATTATACTCATTTTACAGATGACAGTATGGAAGTGTACAGGGTAAGTGTCATGCCTAGGATTATTCAACTCAGTGGTAAAGCCTAGATTTTGAACCCTTTTCTTCCGATTTGTGTCCTGCACGCTTTTCATGACCCCACACCACCCACCAGAAGAGCCCAAACGTGGGCTGTGCTGACACCACAAGCAGGCTAGGATAATGAAATGTTCCAGGATCTTCTCTTTGCTGTTGAGCTGTTCCTTGCAGGCTTGGGTCCTCAGGGCATGTGAAAGCAATGGCTTTGCTTCTGCAAAGGTTGGTAAAAGCTAAAATTTGAAATGGAAAGCTAGCGTGTCATCACCATAATAATGAGTACCATTCACATCATATGCAGAAAGTACTAGAGGGCTTTGTGTTTGTTATTTGTAATCCTGAAAGTAGCTAAGTGTACTAGCCATTCATATATTCATTCTCTCTCTCTCTCTCACTCTCTCTCTCTCTCTCTCTCCCTCTCTCTCTCTCTCTCTTTCTCTCTCTCTGTCTCATAAAGTAAGAAACCCAAACTTTATTTTTTGAGTCGGGGTCTCCCTCTGTCACCCAGGCTGGAGTGTAGTGGCACTGATCACGACTGACCGCAGCCTTAACCTCTAGGGCTCAGGTGATCCTTCTGTCTCCGGCCGGAGTAGGTGAACCTATAGGCATGCACCACCATGCCCAGCTAAGTTTTTTGTTTTTTCTGGAGACAAGATCTTGCTATGCTGCCCAGGCTGGTCTCGAGCTCCCAGACTCAAACAGTCCTTCTGCCTTGGCCTCACAGAGTGCTGGGATTACAGGCAGGCGCCACCGTGCCCGAGGAAACCGAACTTTAAATAACTTGCTTTGTGACAGAACCCAAGAGGTGCGGGCAGCCGGATCTGTGTCATCCTCCTCTGAATGTCCCAAAGGAAGACAGTTTGGGACCGCTAAAGGGAGATACGTATAGGGACTCTTAGCGTTTTGCTGGGTGACCTAAACTAAATGTATGGTTTGCCTTCCACGTGAGTCTCGGGCTGTGTGTGATAAAGTTGAGTAGGACTGACCTGATGTGTTGAACTGGAGGGAGCGGGGTGGGATAAGAGGGTGACAGGTTGGCACGGGAGAAGGAAGGCTGGCTGGAGTGGCTGGAACCCAGGGATGGGGTCATAGGCAGAGATATTTGATGTAGAGAGACGTTTTGGGTAACATGGGATCTGCAGAGACAAGTGGTGGTGGAGATGTATGCCCTTTTCCTCCTTTCCATCTTGGACCCTGTTCCTGGGAGCAATGGTCTCGATGGGCTGGTCATTCCCTGTGTCCACAACATTGTCCTTTTGCATGGATCTTGATGGGCTGGTCATTCATTCCCTGCGTTCCGCTCTGCACAACATGGTCCTTGTGCATGGAAGGAGATTATCAGTACATGGCAGTCTACTGTGGAAACTCAGTGCTAGGGAGGAAGCAGGAAGTAGGGCTTGATGATGGTTGGAGGGGAGGGAATAGAGGGCCTGGGGGAGTAGACAGTCTCCCTGTGGAAAGGGAAACAGGCAGCCAGCACGCACGAGAAGTCACGAGAAGGCGGGAGGCCCACTGACCACTGAGCTGCAACTCACACTTCATCCGCCCAGTGTGATTGTTTCAGCATCATTGTGCTTTGTTCATTGTCAGCCCTCTCGCTAAGATCAGACTCTACGTGTCATTTACTGAGAGAGTCTTGTGAGCTTGGTAGATGGAAGAAATTTGTGCGGTACAGGTGAGGTGGAGGGTGGAAAGAATCGTGAACTTGAAGAGCAGGACGACCCGGGTTTGGGTTATGGATCTGTTCCCTAGTGAGCATGGTGACTTAGCAGGCCTTTTGATGTCTCAGGCTCTCAGAGACCTCGTGGGTAAAGTCGTTGAAACTTGATGAAGTGGTGGCCATTATTATTATTATTATTATTATTATTATTATTGCGTGTCATTGAAGTTGGTGAGAATTATCTGATCTCTTGTGAGTTTTCAACTTTCAGTGAGCTTTAAAGATTTAATGAAGGAAAAAATTGTTCCAGGAATCAGATAATAGGTCCTGAGTTAGATGGAGCATAGCTTGAGGAAGACCCAAGACTGATGATGTTGTTTATTAAGGATAGTATCAGCTAGAAGTCACGATCTGGTTGCCGAGTCTGAAACTCCCTCTTTTTTGGAGTTGACACAGTGTTTTACAAATTTGGGGGCAAATACTTTAAGGACTGGGGGGTGTCTTTCGTCTACACAGACATAACCTGGATTTCCCAGGCTTCTTGAGATGTCTGAAGATCTCTTGATCCTCATGCCTGACTCTGTCATGGCGTCTTGGCGTGGAGTCGCCAGAGCTGAGTGTGGCTGTACCTTTGGGGGGCAACAGCCCCTCATCATCTTCCCAACTCTGAGCTTTTTGTTACCGAGCATGTGTCTTCTTTTTCTTATAATAGAAAGTGTTTCTTGGCATCGATGTCTATCAAAAGTGAGAAACCACAAAATTATATTGAGATTGTTAGATACATTTCATGAAGATGGGAGCCAGTGAAATGTTTTTTTTTTCTTTTTTTTTTAATGAAAGGGAGCAAATAATAGTCTCAGATTATTACTGGCTTCATTCCTTTGTTCTATTACCTGCCTGACTCCCGTGGGCATTTGAATATTTGAGTCTTCGTGGAGGCTGACTGCTTTGGAGTAAAAAGTGCCTAGCTTCTCTGTGCTTGGTGCCAGCCTTCTAGTCATTCTGTAAGCTCAAAACTGCTATTTGGAGGTCATTACCTCGAGGACAGAACTGCTTTGAAAAACTTCAAAATAATAACGGATCGTACCCTAAACCAGGGTTTGTCATCAGTGGCACTATTGACATTTGAGGCTGGGCAGCTCTTTGTCAAGGGGGGTTTTCCTGTGTGTTGCAGGTATAGATCAGGGTGCTTGGTTGCTACTAGCATTCCTTGTCTTGTGGTCGTGGTAACCAAAAATGTCCTCAGATATCTTCTGAGATGCTCCCTGGAGGGCAAAATTGCCCCTGCTCCAATCTATAGTAGCAGAGAGAAAATGCTCTCAATCTGAGAAGACTCTGGTTACTTTAAAACTGGGAGGAAGCTGGGCTCGGTGGCTCAGCCACACTTTGGGAGGCTGAGGTGAGTGGATTGCCTGAGCCCGCGGGTTCGAGACCCGCCTGGGCAACTTGGCGAGACCTCATCTCTGCAATAAATAAAAAAAAAATTAGCCGGGCGTGGTAGCGCGCGCCTGTAGCTCCAGCTGCTTGGAAGGCTGAGGCAGAAGGATCACCTGAGCCCAGCAGGTCGAGGCTGCGGTGGCCGGGAGCGGCCACTGCACTCCAGTCTGGGCGACAGAGTGAGACTCCAACTCAGAAAAAAAAAAAACTGGGAGAAACTGATTTATCTTCCTCTTCTGATGTCATTTAATCTGCTTTTTGTCTTTGGACAAGAAACTTAGCTTCTCCTGGCTTTAGGTTTTTCATCACGTTGTTGTTGCTGTTTTCTAATTGAGATGTAATCTACATACCATACAGATTGTGCATTCCTGTGGTTTTTAGTGCATTTGCCTATGTCGTGTAGTGATTTAATTCTAGAATTTTTTGCACCCCTAAAAGAAATCCCATTTGTGTCTGTAAACAATCACTTCCCATTCATTCCTCCTTCCTCTACCACTAATCTACTTTCTGACTCCATGGATTTGCCTATTCTGAACATTTTATGGAAATAGAATCGTAGGAGACCTTTTATGTATGGCTTCTTTCACTTGGCATGATGTTTTCAAGGTTCATCCAGGTTGTAGAATGTATTAGACTTCATTATTTTATGACTGAGTAATATTTTACTGCATGAATATGCCACATTTTGCTTATTCATTCATCAGTTGATGGGCATTTGGGTTGTTTCCAGTTTTTGGCCATTATGAATAATGCTGCTCTGAACATTTGCATATAAGTTTTTGTGTTAACGAGTATTTTCAGTTCTCAGGGCTGTATACTTAGGAGTGGAATTGGTGGTTCATATAGCAACTCTATGTTTTTTGTTTTTGAGGAACTGTCAGACTGCCAAGGTGGCCAATCCATGTTACAATCCCGCTAGCGATGTATGAGGGTTGCGATTTCTCTGCATCCTTGCCTTTTTAGTTGTCCTTTTGATAATAGGAGTGCAGTGATACCTCAGTGTGGTTTTGACTTATATCTCCCTAATGACTAATAATGGTGATCTCTTTTTTTTTGAGCCAGAGTCTCACTCTGTCACCCAGGCTGGAGTGCAGTGGCACACTGCTCACGGCCACTGCAGCCTCAACCTGCCGGGCTCAGGCGATCCTTCTGCCTCAGCCTCCCAAGTAGCTGGAACTACAGGCATGTGTTACCATGCTCAGCTTATTTTTTTATTTTTATTGTAGAGACAAGGTCTTGCCAAGCTGCCTAGGCTGGTCTCGAATCCCTGGGCTCAGGCAATCCTCTCACCTTGGCCTCCCAAAGTGCTGGGATGACAGGCCGAGCCACCGTGCCCGGCCCAGTGGAAAATCAAAACTTTTTTTTTTTTCCAAAATATTTTGTCTGTACTTGTGAATTGGAACAGATACCACTCTCCCTGGTTTCTTGAATTGGATTTGCATATCCCTGCACCCCTTTGTTTTAGGCCTGGTGACCCCTTTTTTCCATTTGTATATATCTCCTGTAGCGTGAGAACAAGATAGATGGGTACTGGGTAGTTCATTCCATGGCAATGTTTAATAGTGAGCTTGGTTCTAAGAGATAATTAACAGGAGTGAGATTATTAGTAATTCACCTTTGAATTCTTTTTCCATTAAAGGAAAAAAAATCCATCTTCCTGTTCACAAGACTGAGTCATGTGTGTTACGTTTAGGAAGCCTAGAAATACCCCCATGGCCCTTCATAGCTTCCAGCTTCAAGACCTGATTTTTTGATTTCTCTGTGATCTGCTTCTGACCTACTTTTGCACCATTTTCTCTCTATTCTTTGATAGATATAGATAGAGCTCTATGGGATCTCTATAAAAAATATGTCAGTTTCTCATCCCCGCACTTCCCATGCCTGTTCTCGGGCTATTTCTTTGCCTTAATTGTGCTTACCCTGCATCGCCACTGGTCAGATTCCCTTATCCCTACAAGCCCAGGGCCATAGCCATTTCCCCAGGAAACCTTCCCCCTCCCCCGCCTTCCTCCTCGCCCTCCAAACTGGGAAGCTCCTTCCACACCCCTGCGTGGAACAGCCAGTGGGGTGCTCTCTTATGGCCTCAATACAATCTACCCTGGGTTCCTTGGGTTCTAAGTTCTTCAAGTCCCTTTTAGAGAACTTGGCATGTGGTATTTCATTGAATGGATGCAAAAGAAACACCATTTCTGTAGCTTCCACATTGACAGCAGAAAGCTGACCGGGCTCTTTGGCGCATGCCTGCAATCCCAGTACTTTGGGAGGCAGAGGTGAGAGGATAGCTTGAGCCCAGGAGTGCGAGACCAACCTGGGCCACATAGAAAGACCTAGTCTCTACAAAAGATCAAAAAACTAGCCAGGCGTGGTGATGCATACCTGTAGTACCAGCTCCTTGGGAGGATGAGGTGGGAGGGTCACTTGAGCCCAGGCGTTCAAGGCTGCAGTGAGCCGTGATCATGCCACTGCACGCCAGCATGGGCCACAGTGTGAGAACCCAACTCTCTCTTTCTATATATGTTTATGTCCATGCTAGAGAGGAACAGGAACTCTGCTTTGGAAAACATAAAGGCTGCAAGGGACATGATTTATTTTAGTGTTTCATAACCAAGTGGCATGAAGGTCTACGTAGGTAATTTTATTATACAAGATAATTATAGTCTTCTGTTTAGACATCAGAGATCTAGAACCCCGATATGGAATGAAGCTGGAGACCTGGAAGGAAGCAGAAAGGCCACTGCCACTCACTGGTCATTCATTGGCCATTCTGCAGGGCAGGGGGCCTGTCCTGGCGGATGCCTCACCCAGAGGCCTGCAGTGAAAAGCCCAAGCGAGGGAGTCACCCTGGGAAGCTCCAAGAAGCTGCCTTCCGAAGGCAGAATGAAGAATTCCAGAAGCACAGTTTTGGGCTCTGGAAACGTCGGTGTATACATCAGAGTTCAAAAATGAATTGTCTCGAAGATTCTGAGTCCATACATCAGGTTTGGTGTATTTTGGTTTGATGTACTCTGCTTAACAATGCAGGAACCTATGTGGTGTGTTCTAGAATGATTTCTAAACTAAAATAGTTTAAAATAACATACGAGGAGGGGACCCCCAAAAACTCAGAATTATCTTTTGGAGGGTGAACCCCTTGTAGTACACTTGGAATTTGTTCCTCCATGTCAGACTGTCAACCCAGGTTTTTAACTGCAAGTTTTGAGAGGGTTGCATCACAATTTGTGGAAGAAACGTCTCGAGTCGTGGCAGACAGGTGACTGGTTCCTCCACCATGACAGTGCACCTGCCCACGCTGTGCTGAGTGTTCAACACGACCCCTGTGCCAAGCCCTCCTGTTCACCTAATCTCACCCCGAGCACCTTTTTTAGTTTTCCTGATGAAAAATGTCCTCAAAGGGAAATGGTTTGCTGATGTGGAAGAGGTGAAACAAAAAACGGCAGAAGCGCTAAAAGGCATCAAAATTGACAAGTTCAAAAACTGTTTTGAGCAGTGAAAAAGCATCTTAATTGCAGTATTGCATCAAATGAAGAGGACTTTGAAGGTGGTCGAAGTGTAAACACGTAAGAATAAATGCACTTTTTTTTTTTTTTTTTTTGAGTTGGAGTCTCACTCTGTCGTCCAGGCTGGAGTGCAGTGGCACAATCACAGCTCACCGCAGCCTTGACCTTGTTTGGGCACAGGCAGTCCTTCCATTTCAGCCTCCTGAGTAGCAGGGACTACAGGCGCATAGCACCACACCAGGCTACTTTTTAAATTTTTTTTGTAGAGATGAGGTCTCGCTGTGTCAGGCTTGTCTTGAACTCCAGGCTCAAGCAGTCTTCCCGTCTGGGCCTCCCAAAGTGCCAGGATTACAGACCCGAGACACTGCACCCAGAGGTTCCTTCTTTCTACTTCCCATTGTAATCCCGACAGTCCTTCTTCTCTCATCATCCTGGGAGCTGTTCTTTTTGTGTTTCTTCCTTTTAAGTTTCTGACTCTGTTCTTTTGTTCTTTGCTTACACATCAATAGTTTTTCAGCTCTCTTGTTCGCCTGCCTCACGGAGACCTGCCTTGTAGCTGCTCCAGGCTTCGAGGAATCCTTCTGTTAGGGCTGGGTTCATAGTGAAGTTAGTTGTGGCCAAGCCCTATCTCTTCTTGTTTTTGTTTGTCTGTTTGTTTTTGAGTTGGAGTCTCACTGTGTTGCCCCAGCTGGCGTGCAGTGGCACACTCACGGTCACCCCAGTGTCGACTTGCTGGGCTTCAGCGATTTCCCGCCTCAGCCTTCCAAGCCGGAACTACAGGTGTGTGCCACCACGCCCAGCTAATTTTTGATGTATTGTAGAGACGAAGTTTCGCCAAGTTGCCCTGGTGGGTCTCGAACCCGCAGACTCAGGCAATCCACTCTCCTGGGCCTCCCAAAGTGCTGAGGTGACAGGCTTAGCCACCCAGCCCGGCCTCCCTATCTCTTCTTATCAGACTACACACTGTGTCAAGTTAGAGGCTTTGTTTGGTCACCTGTGTTCCTTTAGTTCCCAGGGTGGCATCTGGCACTCCAGAATTCATGTAAACACCTGCAGAGGGAACCTCCTTGACCTTTTTTTTTTCTTTTTTTCTTTTTTCCTCCTTGACCTTTGAAAGAGATTTTGGGTTCTTTTAAAATGCTGGCATGCTCTCTCACGCACGTGCTCTCTCTTTCTCCCTCCTTTGTTAATTTCTCCACTTTTTTTCTTTTGAGTCCAGAGGGAATGGAGAACCATGTGGCGGAAGATACAGAGATATTTGAGGTGGAGAGACCAGGACTTGGGGATACCCTTCAAGTTGGACATCCTCTCATCTGGAAGGCAGGAGTTAGGGTCACCTGAGGGAAAGGCAAGTACCTGTAGAGATTTGAAAAAATATGGAACCCCCCAGTGGCAGCTATGGAGGACAGAAACAGCCTTGGGTGCCCCATCTAAGTTAGCTGGAATTTTCAGTGGACGAGACACACCAGCTAGCACTGCTTGACAACCCAGGGAAGGAGAAGACTGGTGATGTGGGCAACCAAGACAGAAGGCACGTCCAAGGGATGCAGGTGTCCCAGACCATTTATGCTGCTATAAGGGAATACCTGAGGCTGGGTGATTTACAAAGAAACGGGGTTTATTTAGCTCATGGTTTTGCAGGCTGTACAAGAAGCCTGGTGTCAGCATCGGCTTCTGGTGGGGACATCAGGAAGCATCTACTCCAGGTGGACGGTGGAGGGGAGAGGATGAGAGAGAAAGGGGAGGTCTCCCTTTTTTTTTTTTTTTTTTTGATTGGTAGTCTCACTCTGTCACTGAGACTGGAGTGCAGTGGCACGCTCCCGGCCACCGCAGCCTCGACCTGCTGGGCTCTGGCGATCCTTCCTCCTCAGCCTTCCAAGTAGTTGGAACTACAGGCAAGCACCACCACGCCTGGCTAATTTTTGATTTATTGTAGAGACGAGGTCTTGCCAAGTTGCTTGAACGGGTCTTGAACGCGTGGGCTCAGGCTCAGGCAATCCACTTGCCTCAGCCTCCCAAAGTGCTGGGATTACAGACTGAGCCACCGAGCCTGGCCGGGGAGGTCTCCTTTTAACAACCAGCTCTCTTGGGAACTGCTGAGAACACCCTTCTCAACACCAAGCCCTTCTAGAAGGATCTGCCCCCATGACTCAGAACACTTCCTCCTGGGCCCTACCTCTGACACTGGGGGTCACATTTCTTTTTTTTTTTTTTTCCTACACATGGTTAAGATCTATTACATGAATAATACAAAGGAAAATTGACAAAAAGAAAAGCACATGGGTGAAAGCCAGAGGAAACTATAGGCACGCTGAGTCACGCAGTACATGCTTTCATCTCTCAGCACTGAGCTGTGACATCGCTTGTAAAACATAATCTATCTAGGAAGCTCATCAGAGATCCAATGTCTGGGGTTTTCATTAGGGGCTTCTCACATAGGCTCTCTCTCTCTCGCTCTCTCTTTTTTAAAAATTATATATATATTTTTATTTTAAAATTGTGGGGTACAGTTAAGGGTTAGGTATACAAATATTCATGGTGTAGGTACCCTTGTTGATGAGGTGTACCCCCCTTCCCCAGACAGATATTGACTACCGTTAATCCCACCTCCCTGCCCCTCCCTGTAGTTTCCTGCCACCGTCAATCCTTTTGGGGGTCACATTTTAACCCCCAGATTTGGAGGGACAGCAGGGAAGAGGGCATCAGACTTTCTCTTAGGTGTATCCGTTTGTGTCCGTGGTGGAAATGCGAGCTCACGATATAATTGTACATTGCACAAAAAGGGGTTATGGAGATGGTCTGCTGTCCCCTGCTATTTTTCATATATGAATAGAAGTCGTAAATAGAAGCCGTTTTCAGATCATCTCTTAGGGTCTCATCTCTTAGGGTCTCATCGCTTAGGGTCCCGCTTCACACAATGGAGGCTTCACACAATGGAGGATGCTTCACACAATGGGGGATCGACTGATAGAGATGTGGAAATAACACACTCCAGATTGTAGCGCCTCTGGGCATTGATAGAGGCGGGGCCTTTGGCCAAAGTCCTCTGTATTGTGTGTGGAAGCTACAAGCCTCAGCAGGATTTTGACCACGACAGCAAGTTTTGCTGGAGCAACTCTGCTACAGAGTGTCCCCTAATTAACTGAAGCATGCCTGTGAAGAGCTGTATGTAATTTTCAGAGAGAATCTCCTGCAAAGAGTGGCGTCGTCAATTTCCATTTTATGCTTGGCTGACTTTTTTCTTTAGGAAATAAACATGCAATCTTGACAGGAAACATAAAAAACGGGAACATCCAACCACCCACATCTTTCATTCCATGTTTTGCTAATGTTTTATTATGGCTTCACTTCACTAAGTCTTACAGGTTTTTTGTGTGTGGTTTTTTTTTTTTTGAGTTGGAGTCTCACTCTGTCGCCCAGGCTGGAGTGCAGTGGCACACTCATGGTCACCCTGGCCTCAACCTGCTGGGCTCAGGCGATCCTTCCGTGTCAGCCTTCCAAGTAGCTGGAACTACAGGTACACACCACCATACCCGGCTAATTTTTTGATTTACTGTAGAGACGAGGTCTCACCAAGTTGCCCAGGCTGGTCTCAAACCCATGGGTTCAGGCAGTCCTCTCACTTCGGCCTCCCAAAGGGCTGGGATTACAGGCGTGAGCCACCGTGCCCAGCCTGTGTTTTTTTTTTTAAAATGTAGATTGAAAGTAGTTTGCTAATACACATGTTGATGGAGAAACTAGTTAGAGCCACTTGCATTGCAGCAGACAAAGGGGACAGGAGGTGACTCCATGGCCATGTGTGTGGTGGCCAGCTCCCCTGAAATACCCTGGTGGAGACTCTGGTGTGCAGATATGATGTGGACATCGTCTTCATTCTCCAGAGTGGTCTGTGGTTACGTTGGGGAAAGAGGCATAGACACACACAACAGGCATTAAGCAATGTCAGGCTGCGGGTCATTAAGGTTCATAGTGACCGTGGATTCAGTGGGAGTTTGGAGAAAAGATGGTCCCAGAGGGAAGTCGTAGCGTAAGTCAGTGTTTCTCAGCCTCAGCACTATGGACATTGGGGGCTAGATAATTCTTTATTGTGGGGGCCTGTTGTGTACATCGTGGGATCTTTGCAGCGTTTCTGGCTTCTACCCACTTCTAGGTACCAGTTGTGTCCTCCCCTCCCCATGCCTGCCTGAGTTGTGACAACCAAAAATTTTGCCTTCAGTCATTGCCAGTGTCTCTTGGGAGGGCAGAATCACCCCCAGTGAAGAACCACCGGGTAGGTGTAATTGAGCGCAGCGTGGATTTGGACCTGAGCCATGAAGAATAAGTGGAACTTGGATAGGAGTTGTGGATAATACAGAGATGGTTTTAAGTAAAGACCTAGATGTGAGTCTGCAGCAGGGCTTGAAGCATCGTCCCCAGACTCAACCGTGTTGCCTGCATAAGTACTGTCATGGAGGGTAATCATTTAGAAACTTTCAGCGAGTAATTTTATGCTTATCACCTGTGGGAACGAGAACCTTAGACATCTCTTTCATATGCCTTTATTTTTTCTAGAAATTCTTTTTTAAAATTTTGTTTGATAAAAGTACTAGTCTGTAGCGGATTGGAACATGAAAACAAGAACAACAGCAAACTGGTCCTTTGCCAGTGGATTTTGGGTGCCCAGATAAAGGGCGAAGTTAGAGCAGTTTCTGTGGCATCTCGGGGTGGTGCCTCAGACATCTCAGGCCAGGAACCCAAATGTTTTCAGGATGAATGCCTGGAAATTCTCCAAGCAGAGAATAGACCTAGGAGAAAGGCGCTGTTTTGGGATGGGAGTGACATTTAGAAGGGTATATTAATGCCATTAAGTCTGTCTCTGTGCTTTTAGTCTTTCGGTCATGTGATCACCCCCATTCAGAAAATTCTTCTAATTGGACCATGGACCATGATTTAGAACTGATAAGTGCCCATTTGAAGCTGTAATTTATACATTGTAGACCTTACAGGCCAAATTGTGTGTGTCCTTGCCTCTTGGGATTTGTAAATACTATAATGTCTTGGCACAAAGTGACTTTTTGATTACTTGGGGATGCTTGTAGCTGTCCCTTAAAAAATAAAGGAGTACATTTTGGTTTGTTTGTATTGTCTGTGAGCACCTTGGGAGGAGGCTGAGGCAAGAGGATTGCCTGAACCCGGGGGTTCGAGACCAGCCTGGGCAATTTGGCGAGACCACGTCTCTGCAATAAGTAAAAAAATAAGCTGGGTGTGGTAGCACGTGCCTGTAGTTCCAGCTCCTTGGAAGGCTGTGGTGGAAGGATTGCCTAAGCCCAGCGGGTTGAGGCTGGGGTGGCCATGAGTGTGCCACTGCACTCCAGCCTGGGTGACAGAATGAGACTCCAACTCAAAAAAAAAAGAAAGAAAGGAAAAGATCTGTGCCCCTGGCATAGTTTTTATTGTGATGTTTGTGGGTCTGTGGGCCTAATTTGGATTCCTGTCTGACCATGGATTAGCCAAGGTGTGAGTTTGTGGAGGATGATTGCTTAGCTGTGACCATGGACCCCGTCCGTGTTTCCCTAGAAGCTTTGGGGGCTTCAGTTTGCTGTGACTCCACCTGTCACTTTCCTATGGCCCATCTTTTATTTCTTTGAACACATGAAGCATACTTATTTTATAGTCTGTGTCTGATCATTTCAATCTGAAAAGTTTGGGGTTTTTTGTTTGTTTGTTTGTTTGTTTGCTCCCTACTGGCCCACGATGCCTGATATGTGTCCTGAAATGATGAATTTTTAAATATGAACTTCTTCCTTGCTGACACCGGAAAACCAATCACCTGACATGATACATGGAGTGTTTGGCTTTGTGTTCTCATTTGGAATGAAATTGATGGCACAAGAGTTCTTGGTTTCCTAAATTCACATCATGTGGCAAAATGGGGAAGCGGACATCTGGCTGCTTTTTGGAAAATCTAGGTTCCAGTCCTGACTACTGTACGTATTGAGTGATTCGGGGTAAGTTACTTAATCAAGCTCTCTGTGTTTCCATTTTATTTTGTCAAGTGGACAGGTTGACAGGTCAATAAATAGCTGTAGGACAAACGATTGATTTCAGGACCATGGTCTAGATGTTGGCAATTTCATGTCCACTGTTTCTGCAGCTTCATTATTTGCCAAGGTAGTGGGAGGTACCTTCAAATCATAGAGGCATAGTGTGTGTTCCCCGCTCTCCAGAATTTAAATGACTCGCATTGACAAGATGCAGTAGTAACTCTTAGACAGTAGCCAAGTGAATACAGGTAGCATGTTCTCTCGCAGTTGGGAGGAAGGAAGTGAGGCATATTCTGCCCTGGGGTAGTAGTATTATGTGAGAGATGGTCTCTAAGTTGAATTTTGTAGGAGGAGTGAGACTTAAAAGTTGACGAGGCAATAGGACCTTCAAAGACAGGGAAGAGAGAAAATAGAAGAATTACCATGGTCATTGACTGCAGTGAGGAAGTAAGTCTAGGGAAAGGAGGGGTGAGAGATTACTTGGGGAGGGTGGTTGGGACCCAGTTAGTTTTATCTGTTAGTTTAGGTACGGGAGCGGGGGTGGGGAGGGGGGTCGGGTTGTACAGCTATACATTTTTCTTTGGAATTTGCAAGGTGGTTTTTAGCAAAACCAGATTTTCAAAGAACAAATTGCCTCCAGGATATGCATGGCAAGCAGGGGTTGTAAACCGATAACTTCACCAAGAGAGGAATGGGGGGGTTGAGGTTGTGAATCGGTTACTGTCTTGCACGTTCAGGAAAGTGGCTTGTGGCTATTTGGTTTTCTCACATCCCGTGTCTAGCAGTTTGGAGCTTGTGGGTTGATTTTTTTTTTTTAGAGGAATAATTTTAACTGTTTTTAGCCCCTCTCTGCCACAGCTTTAGACCGAAAGGTAGCTATGGCGACCCAATAATTATCACACTAAAGAGGGCCACAGGTACCATCACACATTTTGCCTTTGACCGCAGACTTGGGAGACTTTGTGATTATGTCAATTCATGAGCTAAAAGGTGGTTTGATGATCACTTCTACACCTTGGGGGGCTTTGCATCGATGAGCTGAGGGGTTGGGGTGGACTGGCAAGTCTGCATTCCCGCCCTCAAGGTGGTCAAGCCTGATGTGAGAAGGAAAAATGTCTGAATGCTTCCTCTATTCTAAAACTGCGTTCGAATGAACCTATATTTAACCTACACTGGCTACCCTGCCTCAGAGGCACTTGAAAGTTTTAGGCCAGTCAGGTTATACAAACATGAAATTGAAAGATGCTAGTGGATGTAGAATAATCAGGATGGTATATCATTCAGGGTCCTTTCAGGAAAGAGGTAGCGTATGGAGAGGCCCCAGGGATTGTAGCAGCAGGTTTCAGGGTGGGGGGTGGTCTGGCTTTTGGTCTGGGTGATGGGGTGTCTGAGCCCCATGGGTCTCACTGTCCGGCTGGCTAGCTCGAGCTTCTTCACTTGGTAGTGGTTTCAGGGCTCTTACAGCAGCAAGAGGTCAAGCCCTAAGTTCTTTTCAGGATTGTGTCTACACCCAGCTTGCTTCTACAGCACCCAGCATTGAGGGATGGAGAAATAAACTCCACCTTTTGGTAGGTGGAGCTGATTGTCACATTGCCAGGTTGTGGGTGCACGGGGGTGGGGGCGGGGGGGGAGATTGTGAACAGTTTTGTAGTTACCATAGTGTATGAAAGAAGAAATTGGCCAGCTTGGTGGCTCAACCTGTCATTCCAGCACTTTGGGAGGCGGAGGCGAGTGGATTGCCTGAGCCTGCAGGTTCGAGACCCGCCTGGGCAACTTGGCAAGACCTCATCTCTACCATAAATAAAAAATTAGCTGGAGTCCAGCAGGTCGAGGCTGCAGTGGCCAGGAGCGTGCCACTGCACTCCAGTCTGGGTGACAGAGTGAGACTCCAACACAAAAAAAAAAAAAAGAAAGAAGTTATTTTTCCCATAATCTTCCAAAACTTTGAGAAGTACTCCAATTACTACTAATTTTTTAATGAAGCTAATATCTAGTACTGTGGCTTAAAATGCTATTTTATTCGTTTATTTGTGACACGTGATTATATTTGGTGATGTTTTGAAAAGGGAAGGTAAGAATATTTGGTGTGGTCCGATCACTCAGTGATTTGCTTTTGCTTAAAATCCAGTGAACTTTCCAGTGCTTTCCAGTAAGCAAATGAATGGAATTTGCATGGGGTTTTTTGTTTGACAGTAGGCCCATTGTGCCCCGGGGTTGGGAATCTTTGTTTTGTTTTTTTGCAAATTGTTTCAGCGCCTGTTTACGGTCCCATGGTCCTTGATGGACAGACCCCCGTGGTGAACCGCTCACTTAGCCCGCTGTCATCATTCCAACATGCTCACTATTCTGTTGTGTCCACTCAGCCTTAGGGAAGCTGGATTAGGCCTACAGAGTGAATTTGTGCTTTACCCTAGTTCTCTTTCTGGCTAAAATAGTCTTATTTTGCTCCCTATAAGCTTTAAGAGGTCCAAGAACATGCTTTGAAAGAAGCTTCTTGGCATTCCTCTGAGAGAGCTTACTCATCTGGGTAAGCAGAAAGAAAGAGCAGTTAGGACTGGAAGTGTCATGCCCCTGCTTGAGGGTGATGGTCTTAAGATCCAGTCCCTTTTGCTTTCATCCCTTCCCTGTGCAGATACCTACGGAGATCTGTCATGGCGTGCCCCGGGATCCACCTGAGAACACAGCGGCCACGCCTCTTGGCTCACCTGGTTTATAGCCCATCAGGAAGACATGCTTTCAGGCACCTGATACTTACTTATGTGATTAATTACAAGTGTAATTCACGTTACAGAGGAGGATTTTAAGGGCACCGTGAAGGTGTTTACAAAGGAAAAGGCCTTACCTAACCTGGGTGCTTTTGCCAGGAAGATTTACTTGAGAGGGCGGCGGTAAGGCTGAGGCCATGGGAAAAAGCTCCTAGAGTTAGGTGAGGCAGGGAAGTGGCTGGAAAGAGATTTCATGGGCCGTTGACCACCTTCTGTGAATGCAGTCATGAGGCAGGAAGGATGGTGCAGCTGGGCAGATGAGTGAGATCTGCGGAAGGTTAGCACAGAGCCATGGCCCTGAAACTTGATCTGTGCGTCACCTGGGGACGTCACAGGTTTAAAAGCAAATATTGTTTCAGTAGCCTATGATCTGGAGTGTGAAGGGAACTGACTTAGCTATTCTGGAAATACTGGTTCCCAATCAGAAAATACCCACGTGTGGTTTTTTATTAGTGGCGGGTCACAACAGATTCAAGTTTATGGAAAGAAGCATTCAGCCACTGGCAGGGCAGGAGTAGCCACTCTTTGATCTGTCATAAAATACTTCTTTAAATTAAAGAACAGTAGACCATACATTCAGAAATGCAAATTCTGGGTTTTGAAAAACCATTTTATTGGGCGATGATGAGCTTGCCACTCGATTCATCCACTTAACCTATGCAGTTCACCGACTTGCAGGGTATTTGTCAGCCGTCACCCCAATCTGAGAACACTTTTCATTACCCCACAAAGACATCTCATACCCCTTGGCCATCAGCCCCCAAGTCCCCCAACCTTCCTCATGCCAGACTTAGCTTAGCTACCACTAAGCTGCTGTCTACAGTCAACTGTTCTGAACATCTCATGTAAGTGGAATCATGCAGTGTGTGGTCCTTTATGACTGGCTTCTTTCACTTAGCGTGATTTCAAAGTTGCACGTGTATTAGCTGTTCATTCATTTTTATGACTGAATAATGTTTCATTGTTTAAAGATACAAAATGCAAATTCTGAAGCCCTGCCTCAGTCTTACAGAATCAGAAACTGTTCCATGTCTGTTTTCACAAGCCTTCCAGGTGACCCAGACTCACCCAATGGTAGCTAGCCACTGCTGGGTTTTCTTTTTCATTTTGAGTAAGAATCTCACTTTGTCACCCAGGCTGGAGTGTAGTGGCATGACCACAGTTCACCGCAGCTGCAACCTCCTGGGATCGGGCTATCCTTCTGCCTCAGCCTCCAGTAGCTAGGACTACTACTCAGTGCTTGCCACTACACGCAGCTAATTTTTTTGGTGTGTGTGTGTGAGTGTGTGTGTGTGTGTGTGTGTGTGTGTGTGTGTGTGTGTGTAGATGTCTTGCTATGTTGCCAAGGCTGGTCTGCTGGTCTTGGGTCTTGAACTCCTGGGCTCAAGCAGTCCTCCCGCCTCTGCCTCCCATGGTGCTAGGACTACAGGTGTGAACCCCCCATTTTGCCTGGCTGGGTATGGAAATTTACCTCCTTCTTAAGGAGACTGGGAAGTCACTGAAGGTTTTTTGTATGCAGAGATTGAAGCCATGAGACTTAACGGTTTTTAAAAAATTCATTTTAGCTTTTCTGTGATAAGTGATTTGGGGAATCTAGCCAGAAGAAGACGCAGGAAGCTCTAGAGAAGAGATGATGGTTTGGCATGGGCTGGTGGCAGTGACGATGGAGATGTGTAGATGCGTTCATGAAACACTTTGAAAGCAGAAAAGCCGTGACTTGATGGCTAAGTGCACCATCAAGGAGAGCAGAGATGAAGTCTAGGTTTCTGAGTTAAGCCCGTGAGTGGGTGGTAGTGCCATCGCTAAGATTTTCTTCGGAATGTTCTGGTTTTCTGACCTGTGGGTAAATCTTAGCCACACATTCCTCCCTCTGGAATCCACTCTTCCTGGAAATTCCCAGAGAAAACATACTGGATATCATTTGAGTACATGCTCTGTGAAGACACATCACAACACATCGAGGTTCATAAGTGCCGCTAACTCTCCATACGTGCAGTTTCCAAATCCTCGGATTCAGCCAACTGTAGGTAAAAAAAAATACTCAAAAATAACAAACGCAACAATAAAATTCATACAATTTTTTTTTTGAGTTGGAGTCTCATTGTGTCTCCCAGGCTGGAGTGCAGTGGCATGCTCACAGCCACCCCAGTGTCGACCTGCTGGGTTCCGGGGATCTTTCTGCCTCAGCCTTCCAAGTAGCTGGAACTACAGGCATGAGCTACCATGCCTGGCTAATTTTTTGATTGGTTGTAGAGACGAGGTCTCGCCAAGTTGCCTGGGCTGGTCTCAAACCCACAGGCTCGGGCCGTCCACTCTTCTCGGCCTCCCAAAGTGCTGGGACGACAGGCTGAGCCACAGAGCCCGGCCCAAATTAATACAAATCAAAAAGCAATACTGTATGACAATTATTTGCATAGCATCTACATTGTATTACGTATTGTAAGTAACCCAGAGGTGATTTAAAGTATAAAGGATGATGAACACAGGCTATATTGAAATACTATACCATTTTCTGTCAGGGACTTGCATCCTTGGGTTTTGGTATGGAGGAGGGACTCTTTGGTATGGAGAGGGACTCTTAGGACCAATTCCCCTCAGTTACCAAAGGACAGCTGTAACATGAATGTGAATGTGTGGGCTAGGCATGGTGGCTCATGCCTATAATCCCAGTCTTTGGGAGGCCAAGGTGGGAGAATTGCTTGAACCCAGGAGTTTGAGAACCAGCCTAGGTAACATAGTGAGATTTCATCTCTACAAAAAAAAAAGTTTAAAAATCAGCTGGGTGTGATGGCGTGCACCTGTAGTCCAGCTACTCAGGAGACTGAGGTGGAAGGATCACCTGAGCCCAGGAGTTTGAGGCTGTGATAGGCTCTGATCATGCCACTGCACTCCAGCCTGGGCGACAGAATGAGACCCCAACTCAAAAACAACAAAAATGAATGTGTGCACACACTCAACCTATATTAAAATAACGAATATAAGCGTCTGAGAAGGTGGAAAGTAAAGGTGTCACCCAATTTAGACTTAAGGGCATGTGTCAAAGTCTTGCCAAGCAAGATGATTTTGCATAATTTAGAAGAGATGGTGTGTTTTGACGAGTGGAGAGAGATTTGAGGTTGCAGCCATTTCTGGAAGGAGTGCCCATCAAGATGACAGGATTCTGATGGTGAGACAGAGACGGGATGACTGGAGAGAGGCCTGCAAGTCCAGGGCCGAGAGGCCATGAAACTGTCGTTTTAAAAAATCAAGAGCCAGTGAGAAATTATACAATTCTGAAAAGGCAATGATACGTGCTTGAGAAGAACACTCTTGTCTGCTTTTAGGTGGAAGTAGGTAGGGCAGTCAAGAAACTCCTGAAAGTGTGGATTTCAGTGGGCTAGGACAGGGCCTGTAGAAAGGGGGTGAAATAGGCAAGGTAATGAGAATAGTAGAATTTCCAGGGCTTGCTAGCTGAGGAACAAGTGAATGCCGAAGACCCTGATTGCAGTCTTTTTTTCTGAGTCAGAGTCTCACTCTGTCACCCACCCTTGCCCTGCTGAACTCAGGCGATCCTTCCACTTCAGCCCTCCAAGTAGCTGGAAGAACAGGTGCATGCCACCATGCCTGGCTCATTTTTTAAATTTATTGTTGAGACGAGGTCTTGCCAAGTTGCCCAGGCTGGCCTCGAACCCCTGGACTCAGGCAATCCTCTCGCCTCTGCCTCCCAGAGTGCTGGCATTACAGGCGTGAGCCACCGTGCCTGGCTGACGCTGATGGAAGTCTTTTTTTGCTTTGTTTTGTTTTTGTTTATTGTATAGCTTTAGGGGGTACAAATGACCTTTGGTCTAGGCTTTAAATGTACCCACCACCCCGACCTGTGCACATTCTACCAGTAGGTGATTTTCTGTCCCTCTATCTTTTCTCCGTGTCCATTATACCATTCTCTATGTCTTTGTGGATTTTTAGTTGAACTCCCACTTGTGAGAACTTACCAATTTTAGTCTTTTAACATGAGCAGGCAATTACATAGAATTAAACATTTAAACATAGTGTTGAAAAATAAAGTTATTACTTTTGAAATATCAGGTTTTGTTTGGTTTTTTTTTGAGTCAGAGTCTCACTCCCCGAGAGGATTGCCTGAATCCACAGGTTCAAGACCAGCCTGGACAACATGGTGAGACCTCATCTCTACGATAAATAAAAAAAATTCACCGGGTGTGGTGGCGCATGCCTGTAGTTCCAGCTACTTGGAAGACTAAAGTGGAAGGATCGCCTGAGCCCAGCAGGTCGAGGCTGCGGTGGCCATGAGTGTGCCACTGCCCTCCAGCCTGGGCGTCAGAGTGAGACTCCCAACTCAGAAAAATAAATAAATAAAATTGTAATTCATTGCTAGTATCGTTCTACTTAGCTATTTTCACATTATACAAAGGTTTAAAAGCAAATATTGTTTCAGTAACCTATGATCTGGAGTGTGAAGGGAACCGACTTAGCTATTCTGGAAATACTGGTTCCCAATCAGAAAATACTGACATGTGATCTTTTTGTCTGTGGCGGGTCACAACAGATTCAAGTTCATGGGAAGAAGCATTCAGCCACTGGCAGGGCAGGAGTAGCCACTCTTTGATCTGTCCTAAAATACTTCTTTAAATTAAAGAACAGTAGACCATACATTCTGCCGCCTGCCCAAGTTTTAGTTAAGAGCTAAATGAAGTGAGTGGATTAAATGTTGACTCTTGGCATGCCAGCCAGGCCCTGCGCTGAGCGTTATGTCATTATGTCAGTTCTCTAAGCTGAATTGTTATCTGTATTTCACAGATGAGGAGACCAGTTCTTTGGTGGAATGAGCAACTTGTCAGAGTGACACAGACCCATCCTTTTCCCGACTGTTTGGGGCTAGGATGGTTCTGTACCAGAACATAAAGGCAACCGGCCCAACTGAGATCAGGCCGCCACCCTTGGCATCAATGTCACTGTGTTCAGACCAACCAGGGCCCTGCAGAGACCTCAGTGACATGCTTGCAGGGCCAGACCTGCCTCCCATTCATCAGCCGTGTGAAAGTGGTTGCTAAGATTTGATAGTTCGGTCATATCATCTTCCCGATGTCAAGTAGTTATTCCAGGAAACCAGCAGAAAGATGTTACATTTTTTACATTAAAAAAAAAAACAAACTCACCGAAATATTTCATGACAAGAAATTAGGAAAATCTGCGTCAGGGTTTTTGTAGCGATCGTTTTACAGATGACAGCTTTGTTTTAGTAAAAAAAAGAACCATTTCAAACTTTCCTTCAAATCCGTTTTGTAAAGTACTTGCCATGAACAAGACAGTTACTTGATAAGGTATTATGTTTGCCTTGAAGGGACAAGTTAAGACGGGGTGGGGGTGGGGGGGTGGGGGTGTGTGTGTGCATGTGTGAACGTTGTGTGCTTTGATAACAGCTAGGTAGCATACTACTGATAACCATTTCTTATTTAAAAAGTCAGCAAATTTGAAACACTTATCTTTTTTTCATAAAAAAAGAAACTTTAGAACACATCTAAATTTTCAATGTTAGGATAATACTTTAATACATCAGTGTAAATACTCTATAGAGTATTTACAATAGAATTTATGCAAGTAATAAAATAACTGAAGATTATAGAAACAAAATATTTGTAATATAACTGAAACATCCTTCCCCAAAATATATATGTTATCAGGGCAACTATATAAATTATATTTCTAAGCGGTGAATCCCTGAAAGGTAATATGAAATATAAAAAAAAAAGTCAGGGTGATGGAGATTATGGGTTTTTTTAAAATAAAAAAATTCAGATTAAAATGAATATTTAACATTATAGACTGGAGAAAAGAAATCACTGCAAACTGATCCAGAGAACAGGACCCAAAATGTTGACAGTTTAAAAAGAAAAATGTTCAGAGTATCACTTCAAGCTCAGTTTTGTTTATTTGTTTAATACAAACATTTGAGTGCCTAGTAAGTACCAGGGACTGTGCTGATGACACAGAGATGGAAAACTGCAGTCGCTTCAATCATTGAAATTATGATGTTTTGGTCTGGGCATGGTGGCTCACGCCTGTGTCCCGGCATTTTGGGGAGGCTGATGTGGAAGGGTGACTTGAGCCCCGGTGTTTTGATATGGTCTGTGGAACACAGATGCTCTCTCACTCACCAGTGAAATCCAAGAGGCTGGGAATTGGGAGAAAAGTTAATTTCTGAATTTGGAATTCAGGGAGACAAGTCAGTATACATACCAAGGCCGGCTCAGGTCCTCAGACATTACAGTTTGTATTTATAAACATAAGCATTGACGTTTGCTTATTGAGTAACATCAAACTATGTGATTTGCAAAGCATTCTGTAAGATTCCAGTTTCAACTGTGTTTTGTCAATCACAACATTCATTGTCTGCATATATGTATATTCCTGGTACCCATTACAGGGAACCCATAATTTTAGTCTATCAGTAAAGGTGTTGGCGGAACTTACTACAAAGTGAAACATTATTCATTATGATACATTATTGGCCAACGGATGCAACAAAGCAAAAAATATATTGGTTACGGTTACATGATTAATATCTTTCTTTCTTTCTTTCTTTCTTTCTTTTTGAGGGTGAGAAAGTAGGAATTTATTAAGACAGAAAAGCTCCCCCAGCAGGAGGGGACCCGATAGAATGAGTACCAACCTATCTTACTAACTATATGACTACATCCATGAGTCTGTGACTCATTCTATTCCAGGGAGGGTCAGCACAGTCTTACAATTCCAAGGAATGTGGGAGCATGCAGGGCAGTAACCCCAAGCAATCCAACATTATTATTAGTAGAGGGCTCCTTTGAGAGTTGTCTTAAAAAAAAAATTTTTTTTTAATTGTAGAGATGAGGTCTCACCAAGTTGCCAGGGCTGGTCTCGAACCCGCAGCTCAGGCATTCCACTCGCCCCAGCCTCCCAAAGTGCTGGGATGACAGGCTGAGCCACCAAGCCTGGCCTTTAAGAGGGTGTCTTGAAGAGACTTTCTTCATCATTTCCACGCTGCCAGCTGAAGCCCTGATATCCATCATGGAGTTATGTATGTCCTGCCATCTCAGCTTGAACACACGTATGGCTTCTTCCCTCTGATGATTTTTGTGGGTTAGAGACTCGGTTACAGGCTTGGGAATCCCATACAAAGTTTGAAGGAGACATATATTAAGACTTCTGTCATTAACGTAGCTAGGAGGCACTTTTTTATTCCTGATAAATTCCTTTATTTTTTTATTCCTGATAAATGCCTTTATTTTTTTATTCCTGATAAATTCCTTTAAGACCCGGTGGGATCCAAGAGAAAATGTTTGAGAACCAATCTGAAACCTTCCCAAGCACCTGCTTACTGTAAGCATTTGAATCACCTGTGGCGTTGATACTAGTTTTCATTTGGTTCAGCCCTGTTGTTCTGTTTTCTAATTCATCTGGGAGAAAGGTGCAGCATTCAGTTTGTATAAGGATGTCTGAGGCCATTCTGTTTTGCAGGACTGCTTTCCTTGTTAATGAAACTCCTGTATTTCGCATCGTTAAACTATTTCTGCTTTCACAACACAAGGTTTTTAGTGTTTTCTAAATGACTGTTTTGCTGTAACCAAAATGGCCTCTTTTCAGTTTGCGACCAGTCTAGGCAACATAGCGAGACCTGGCCTCTGCAAAAAAATAAACAAACGAGCTGGGCATGGTGGCATGCACCTGTAGTTCCAGCTACTCGGGAGGCTGAATTGGAAGGATCACCTGAGTCCAGGAGGTGGAGGGTATGGTGAGCCATGATCGTGCTACTTCACTCCAGCCTGGATAACAGAGTGAGACCCCAGCTCAAAAAAAAAAAAAAAGAAAAAGAAAAAAAAGTGTTGTTTTAATTTCCATCATATATAATAACGGGTCTTCCCAGAGTTGCCCTGTATTTTATAATCCACTTTCTGGCACTCTGATTCTCTGAAACTCAAGATGCAATCTGTTGCAAGACAGCCTCTTTAATTACCTTTGGTCGGTAACCTGGTATTTGCTTTCTAGTAAGATCAACTGAAATAGAAGCTGGAGCCATGGTATTTATGTGTAATCTCATAAATACAACAGCATCAGAACGTTGCCAGCTAGCAGGGGTGTGCCCTCCACCCTGCCCTATTCCCCAACAATGAAGCATTTGGTGAGAGTTTCGGTAAGGGACCGAGAACCCGTCTAACTTGAGCTTAACAGAGGTGTTTTGGTCTCTCCTGGCAAATCCAGAGGCTGAACTGGACCTGACCTTGCATTTCTGGGTTTCTCTTGCCCTTTCCCGATGCCTGTCACCTCGAGGTGCCTGTCCCTCGCAGGGACAAAGGGCCCTGGCATCTTCATCTGTCTGCTTCAGGAAGAAAGCCAGGCCTTGTCAGGCTCTACCTGGCAGACTCAGACTCCCCTTCACTGGCCAGATCTGGGCCATGTGGCTGCTTCAGCTGCACCATGGCTGGGAAAACTGGAGCTTTGGTTTGCCAGCCCTTGCAGGGGCCCTAACGCAGGGTACTCTCTGCCATTTGTGTCTTCCTTTGGACAATATACTGCCTTAGGGGGTCCAGAAGTGGGGGTTATTTAAGGAATTTGCCATGGACCTGACTCAGTTGCTGGAGAGTTTCTGGGGTCTTTGACAAGAAAAAGATTCTCAGACTTTTCCTCCCTTTTTGATGGAAAGAAGGAATTGTTTTAGGGCCCTGCCTCCGGTCCAGCCCCTCCAGGCATTGTGTCAAGTTATTAAAACATCTCTTCTCTTCTCGGCCGGTGTTTGAATTCTTTTCTGTGTGAAAGACATCAAAGGCCCTCATCAGTCTAACCCACCTAAGTCAGAGAAAAGGAAGCTGTGTGTTTGAAGTATAGGTGAGTAAAGAGCCATGACACTGACCGCCCAGTGCCCGGACATGCTTTTTATTTGTGAAAGACCACATCTAGGACAGAGAAAGAAAAGCTCGAGTGTCTGCATGAATGAAACCATCCAGCAAGTGCCTGTTAGTTTAGTGCTTGGCTTCCTTCTTCTTTAATTCTCCAGGGCAGCTGTGGAAACAGATGTTGCGTTCATTTCACAGATCTAGAAACTGAAGCTGAAAGGGAAGCCAAGTCATTTCTCCAAGGCTACCCAACTGACAGGGTCAGAATTTACGCTGGGACAGTCTAACTCTACACATGTGCTTTTTCCCCCCTCCTGATTTTCCTCATCATCGCCTATCTGTGTTTCATTTGTCTTTAATTAAACTTGCTTTCCCACCGTTGTTTGTATTCAATCTTTTTTTTTTTTTTGAGTTGGAGTCTCACTGTGTTGCCCAGGCTGGAGGGCAGTGGCATGCTCCTGGCCACCCCAACATCAACCTGCTGGGTGCTCGTGATTCTTTCCACCTCAGCCTTCCAAGTAGCTGGAACTACAGGCACGCACTACCACGCCCGGCTAATGTTTGATTTATTGTAGAGACGAGGTCTCGCCAAGTTGCCTGGGCTGGTCTCAAACCTGCGGGCTCAGGCCATCCACTCGCCTCGGCCTCCAAAGTGCTGGGATGACAGGCTGAGCCACCGAGCCCAGCCCATATTCAATCTTAATGTTTAAAGAAACCCATCTAATTCAAATTGATGATGTCCCTATTTTTTTTTACTAGTTAGTCTTAATGCCCAGGGTGCAGCATTCACTGTGTATACCCTGGAATTCAAACATGCCCAGACACATCTGGGCGCCTATGGAAGAAATCTGGCAGGGAATCTGGCCTATGGAAGGAATCTGGCTTAATCGTAGAAGTTAACTAACTACCTTCTGAGAAAGAGCTAATCCACCAGGAGAGAGAGCAGAGGCGTGTAAGTTTACTTGGCGGTCAGTGCCACAGAGTTAGGGGGGTGTGTCTGAGTCGAGTGCAGTGCCATCATTTAGCCTGTGTTCTGATCCAATCCCTGGGGACTCCTGGGCCTGGAGGTTGCCGGCGAATCCTACAGGTCTTCACTAAGCTTTCCATGGATCATTGAGTGGTCATGCCCTGTCAGCAGATGTGCAGCACCGGCCCAGCCATGCTTCCTGCCCAGGGCCCCATGGGGGTGGGTCACTGGAGCTTGGGCGCAGGCATCGGGGCCCTCAGCAGATTGGAGATCTGAAGTCAGAAGGCTACAAAGGCTTATCCATGCAGTGGCCAGGAAGGCTGCTTCAAAGCCCACCTGAGGGGCGATCTTGCTTCAGAGCTCCTGATGGTGTTTGGGGAAAGTGGATGAGATAGGAGAAGCAGAATCCGAAATGCCAACATAGTTGCTTAATTCTCAATTGCCACCAGTTTGCAAATATCTCAGCAATTGAATAAAACTCTCCAAGCAAAACGAAACACCACATTAGGCGCTTGCAATTTTAAGAATTACCTAACAACAGAATTTAAAATTTTTTAAAATTCAATTAATCTTTAATTAATTTATTTATTGAGTTGGGGACTCACTCCATTGCTCAGGCTGGAGTGCAGTGGCACGATCACAGCTCGCGGCGGCCTCAACTGTTAAAAATTAACTTAACAGGCTGGTCTTAAACTCCTGGACTCAAGCAGTCCTTCTGGCTCAGCCTCCCAAAGTGCTGGGATTGCAGGCACAAGGGTTTATTTTAACACGCAGCCGCAGACAACTTTCTCGATCAGTCATTCCAGAGTTAGAAGCAAAGACTTTTTCACATCAGGGTCAAGGGATCCTTTTGAGTCATTTCAGCTATTTGCAGTTAGATCCCAGGCACACTGCTTTTTGCACTCATGCGGCTTTAGGATTGAGAAATAACAGGCCTCTGACTCACATTCCCGTGGGGCTACACCTGAGTTTCCATTTGTTTCTAAATTAAACTACTAAATCGGTTTGAATGGCTTCTCTCGGATGTCACCTGGAGATCTTTGATGTTCAGCATGGGAGTGACAATTCTTTAATCATCATTCGGGTAATATCTACTGAGGGCCTCCTGCATGCTGGTCCCATGCTTATAGAACTGACATTGTGGAGAGAGGTGAGTATAATTTTAATACATTTAGGCAAGAAAACCAGCCAGGTGGTGAGAGAAAGCTCTTGGAAGAGGTGATGCCAAGGTGAGCTCCGAAGGACAAGCTTCCAGGAAAGCTCCCTGACCCACAGGCCCGTGCCCTCTCTCCCTGTGAAAATCTTGGTGAGTCACCAACACATGTCTCACAAAACAGACACAATCTCCTGCCTCTGGGGAATTTATATTCTAATCGGAAGGGGATGGACAAATATATCTGAGATGTACAGTCTGTCAGATGCTACGTGCTGTAGTGAAGGGTGCAGCATTGGAGGGGACCAGGAAGTTCTGGTTGGGGGTGCTGTAAAACCTGCTGTCAGGGGAGGGCTCGCCGAGAAAGGGAACTTTGAATTTGAAGTGAAGAGCCGTGAAGGTCGGCAGGCTTCTGATGCAAAGGGCGGCGAGGCAGTATTTTAGACTTTGGAGGTCACACAGTCTTTGTGGCAACCGCCCTGCCATTGTAGGGAAGGCAGCCATAGACAACATGTAGAGATGCATGGGTGTTGCTGTGACCCCACACACTTTATTTATGGACACTGATGTTGATGTTCGGGTAATTTTTACATGTCATAAAACACTATTATTCTTTTGATTTCCCCCTTCCGTTAAAAACTATAAAGACCATTTTTGGCCCCAGGCCATGCAAGAATCGTGGGCTGGATTTGGCCCATGGGCCCCATTTTTCCTATTTGTCCCCACCTGTAAGACGAGAGATTTCCTGTCCCCGTGATTGCATTGCATGCTGTGTCATGGTGCATGTTTGAATGGCAAGGTGAGATGCAGATTCATTCTTCTGTAGATACCTTCCTGTTTCGGGTCCAACACCTTGGTTGTCGCTTTACGAAGGAAGTCATGAAAATGGGTTATCCAGTGACAAATACTCGCTCACTTATCTTAAGTTTATGTCTTAATGGCTTTTACTTCCAGGTTCTACCATACAGGAACAGCTTTTATTTTTAGTCCATCATAATATAATCTTTCTGAAGACATTTTAAGTAGCAATTAAGAATTTCCTTAGGTGGCGTTGCATTTGGGTGCATGCTACTGAGAACCGGATAGAGAGTGGCTTAACTTATTCAGGGCTTATCTGTCACGCAGGAGCCAGGCTGCTGTCTTTCTGCTTGACCATCCTTGGGTATGGTGTTTGTTCTCACATACCTATGATGCTTGTTTTCACATCTGTGAAATGGCTTCAGCACCCCTAGGCACCAAATCTGCAATTCTCCCAGGCAGAAAGGAGACAGTGGGGGCAGGTAAAAGGGTGCTATGTCATCTTATTCATTGAAGCAGAGCCTTCTGGGACTGTCGGCCATGCCGGCCATGCCTGCCATGCCTGCCATGCGCTGCAATGCCCAGAACTGTCATGTGATCACCTCTAGCTACAGGGGTGTTGGGGTGAACACCTTTTTGTAGGTGAGTATGTTGCTCTTACAAATAAAACCAGGTGTTGTATTAAGAAAGAAAGGGAGGCTGGCTCAATGGCTCAGCCTGTCATCCAGCACTTTGGGAGGCCGAGGCGAGTAGATGGCCTGAGCCTGCGGGTTCGAGACCCGCTCAGGCCACTTGGTGAGACCTCATCTCTACAATAAATAAAGGGAAGAAGAAAGAAAGAAAGGGAGACTGGTTACTGGGTAAATAACTCCCATTGTTTGCTTCTAGGTATGTTTAAATAAAAACGAACAGGTGAATTTTGGGCACCTTCCACTGGTGAGCAAATTGACATAGATGAAGTCTGTGACTTTGGGTCCACAATTTCCTTCACCATCTGCTTAGCAAATGCCTCGTGATGTTGGCTGTAAGGTGCATTTAGTTTCAGAAAAGTTGAGACACGGGGAGAATAAAACTCACCCTGTGAAGGAAGTGATTGTGTGTGTGTTATTGTTATGTGGACTCTGGGATTATGCCCAGCACACGGAGTACCCTTCATGGTTTCCTGTTGCCGCATAGGAAGCCTCTGTGTCACCTGGGCCCTCTCAGTGGGCTGGTGTGTTCCCCCAGGTTCCTGCTTGGGGTAACTGCTCCCCACCTTCCCCCGAGCCCGGCTGCCATGGTTCCAGGCCATGTTCACCTCTGCAGATCTTAGGAATGGCTCGTGGTGGTGTGACTCATCTTCCTTCCTGAGGCTGAGGTCACAGACCCCCATTCAGACACTTCCCTCTCTGGGTCAGATTTCTCCCATCTTGTTTATTTGGGCAATTCACTGTAGTGTTAGCTTATTTTGTGTGGTTTTTGGCTGTTTCATTTTTTTGATTTCGTCTTTGTAGTCGTCTTTTTTTTTTTTTTTTTGAGCAGGATTTATTGAGAAGTCAGAAAAGCTCCCACAGGGGGAGGGGACCTCGAGGGGGTTGCCCTGGTCATTTTTTCTCAGGTGAGTATAAGAAACTATGCAGACCAAGGACTCAACAAAATGCTTTGAGTTCTGCTTCAGATCACGCTGGGAAAACTTGGTTTACGTTCAACGTGGAATCTCAGTGGTGTGCGCTGGTGGTCCTTGAGCTGTTTTCTCTGTGAAGCTAGGTTGCCACCTCTCTCCTAAGATATATTTCTTCTACACATTTGAAATGCCTACAAAATTTTGAAGTCAAACTCTGGCTTCCACTGGGTCCTCTGACTCAGTTCTTAGTCCGCAGTCCCTGGATAACTCCTTTTGTTAGTTTCTTATGTGACCTTTCAAGATTTTTTTTTTTAACAATATAAATACAAGCGAATACCAATGTGTTTCTATTTATCTTCATTTTTTTCTAAACACCTGAGTCTACAGAGAGTTCTGCTCCTTTGTTTTTTATTATTTTTTAACTTTCTGATGTATCTTGGAGATCTTTTCACAACAGTGTTAATGGAACTTGTAGATCTCCTGTTTTCTTTTTAAGCTGCATAGGATTAAAGTGATCCCTTTGAAACACCTGGTCATGACCCCTCTGCTTCCTCTTTCAAATAGAGATATTATCGCTTATGTTGTCCTCCTATCACTTACGTGGCACTGTGACGGTCATTGCTATTGTCAGTCATTGCTATTGTCAGTAGGGAACTTTTGCTTTCTGAGCATCGTGAGTGTAATGACATCATTGGATTTTAGTATTTTATGATGAATTTTTATATATAATTTTCAAATATGGGCCATAAGGAGGGAGGGGTGTTGAGACACGGTCACTTTCAGAAACTACTGATGGGAGTGTAAATGGATGTGGTCTTGTTGAAAGCAATTTGGCAATAGGCCCCCGGGAGCTTGAAAAAAAGGCTCCTTCATTGATAGCTGGTTTTCATTGGTGGGGCTTGGTCTAAAGTCGTATTGACAGATAGAGTCAAGGATTATAAATAAAGGTGTGACTATGATCTAAGTGTTCAGATTCCCCTAAAATTTAGGAAACAAAATCCTCCTTTTAGGGTTTTAAGGAAAAATTAAATGGGATGAATGATGCTTTTTTTTTTGGTAAGCCAAAGTTTCAGAATGATATAGCCACAATTCTGAAATGGTTAATAATGAGAGACAGAAGTTAACCTTTTTAAGAAACGGCTTAATTTAAGAAATTGAGATAATGCCATGATCAGCTCAGATGTATAATCACATGGTAATTTTTCATCTTATCATTGAGTTTAAAGATTTCCTATTTTGCCAGCTTTTTATTTCTGTCCATATAACCATACCGCCTTGTTAATCATATTCCTAGACGTCAATCCAGTGACCAGAATCTCTTTGCTCATAACTTCTAACAGATTTCCCACCGCAGAGTTACATGTCACCGAGACTTTGCAAGGGTGGGGAGGGGTGGGGGTTGGAAAAAGGGGGTTGGTGGAAGCAGTTGGTATATGAGGGTTTATTCTTCAAGTGCTTTATTTTTTATGATGTGAGGTCTTGCTGGTTGCTTTGAGGTCAACTGTTCTTTTCTCTGGCAATTATAGAATTTCCTTCACCACTTAAGTATGTTCTTGATGCAAATTTCCCAGAATCACTTAAAAAATATTGGCCTGAGCCAAGCATGGTGGCTCATGCCTATAGTCCCAGCACTTTGGGAGACCGATGTGAGAGGATTGCCTGAGCCCACAGGTTCGAGACCAGCCTGGGCAACTTGGCGAGACCAAATCTCTACAATAAATCAAAAAATTAGCTGGGCATGGTGGCGTGCACCTGTAGTTCCAGCTACTTGGAAGGCTGAAGCGAAAGGATCGCTGGAGCCCAGCAGGTCAAGGCTGCGGTGGCCATGAGCGTGCCACTGCACTCCAGCCTGGGCAACAGAGTAAGACTCCAGCCAAAACCAAAACCAAAGCAAAAAAGACTGGCCTGCTTTTCCATGTTTTACATGCTGTGTTTAGGACATTGAATACAGTAGGGCCCTCTTATCTGTATATTGTCACTGGTTTCAGTTAATCCATGCTCAACCACAGGCCTGAAAATATCAATGGAAGATTCCAGAAATCCTGTTTACATTGCGTGCCATTCAGATGGCTTGATGAAACCTTGCGCCATCCCGCTCCGTGGCGTGTGTGTGCATCATTCCTTCCTCCAGGGGACTCATGCTGCATATACCACCTGCCTTGAGTCAATTTGTAGCCCTCGGTTATCAGATCGAGAAAACGTGGGACATACAGAGTCTAGCACTACCTGCAGTGTCAGGCATCCACAGGGTCGTGGGATATATCACCCGTGGGTAGGGGGAAAATACCATATTGTCATCTCATGCAAGTTAGTTAATACATAACCTTAAATTAAGCAGGCAGGTGCCTTCTGGAAAACCTGCAGGTGCGTTTGCAGCTCTTTTGGACACACCTGAGCCCTAGTGACCGAAGAATAAGACATGCACCATCAAAGGAAGATGACAGTTCAGAGGAAGATGGTGGTCTTTGTTTACTCTCACCTTAGAAGTGGGGAACATTTTTCTCTTGTGAGTTGATGAAACGATGCTTTCGTGATAGTGGCTACAGCTGGGAAATATCTGAAAGATCCTGGAAGGGGAATAAAAACGCTGCTGCCATGAATCAGTGACACGTCGACATCTCAGATGGGCTATACATGGCTTTCAAATGGTTTGGGGCAGAGGGAGCTTCTGTGACTGTCAAGGTCAACTTTTTGCAGGGCTGAAGGTGGGGTGGTGTGCGGAAGAGTTATGACCCCTTGGGAACTAAGTGTCTGTCCCTTCCAGGCCATCTGAGTTGTGCTCCAGTGCCCTTGGGAGTCGAGGTGAAGAAATCACTGTGTTAGGACTGGCTTGTTTCCTACTGGGTATCCAGCGAGGGGACAGTGCATGCCACCAATGTAGATCACCGCTTGTTTTGTATCCGTGACCTCTGACAATGAGAAATCCAATATGGTTCAGTTTGGAAACTTACGCATTGTCTCAGACAAACATTTCTCCTTATTGGTTTGTCTTCTCTCTTTAGATAAAGAAGAAGCAGCAGGATGTGGTTAGATTTCTGGAGGCCAACAAGATAGAGTTTGAGGAGGTGGACATCACCATGTCGGAAGAACAGAGGCAGTGGATGTACAAAAATGTCCCCCCGGAAAAGAAGCCTGCCCAGGGCAACCCTCTGCCACCTCAGATATTTAACGGAGACCGATACTGCGGGGTAAGTGGCTAGACTGTTCTCACGTGATTTCTTTTTGTTGCCCGATACACCTGGTCACCTGGAGTGCAGTTGGGTTTTTTTCAGTGAAGACTGTGACCTCTTCACCCACAGGTCCACAAATCTATCGGAGGGTGAAGGTGAGAAGTCCCAGGTCATAGACTTTGTGTGTGTGTATGTGGTTGTGTGAATGTGAGTGCATGTGTGTCTTTCAGTCTTCCTGTCTCTCTTTGCTTTGGAAAAGGGTGTAGTAAGGGAAAGTGTGTGTGTGTGTGTGTGCGTGTGGGTGTGTGTGTGTGCTTGTGTATTTATTGTGTTCTAAATTTTGAAACATTTTTTGGATTAACACATTATTTTGGGGAGTGGAGTAGAAGGGGTAATGATCTCTAAATCTTTCTCCCTCTATGGTACAAATAACTGCTAATTAGCTGATTATAAATCGGAATTCTTTTCTATGATAGCGAACCAGAAGGATCTCAGTGAGCATCTATGCACGTCATATCTGAACCCCTACTAGGTGCTTTCCTGTTAGGCATAGCATACAAGAAGATGAAGTCACTTTTGTCTACTTGTCTACCTACCTTCTTACTCCTTAGGTTAAGGAAAATAAATCGAGACACTTCTTTCTGATGAATAAGTTAGGATTTTCGTTTTTCCATAGCTCTAAGTACCCAAGTCAGTGTTTGTTTTGGGACCCGTGCTATGGTTCTTTAAGGATGACCTAGAGAGGAAGAAGGAGCCACGGTGCGAAGGTCCTTGAAACAAAATAAACACCTGGTTTGTCACTAGGGTGGAGGAAAGGGATAACTGAGCGTTTTTGGTAGCTTCAAAGAAAACAGTTCCCTTCCTTCATGTGGAAAAAAGAGAATGAGATGGAACAAAAACCGTGAGTGGATTATTCACAGACTTCTTACCTGTAGCATCGTGAGAGAATCCTAGACCTGGTACTAGGGATCACACTGAGTTCTGGTGCTACTTTAGGTTGGCCGTGATGCCTTTGGAAAGTTCCTTATCTCTTTAAGCCTCAGTTTTTTTAGGTTTAAACAAGGGATAATAATATCTGTCACATTTCACAGATATTTGTGACTGTTTCTACAACACTTAAGTACTTTATGATATAAAGATAAAGGTTATGGTTTTTGTGGGCTTTTAGTATCATGATCTCATTTTATTGGGGAAAGTACATGGTAACCAAAGGTGTATCCCACTCGTGATTACAGAGGATCGTAAATACTCTTATGCCTGCAGACCAAAGTGAAGTAATAGTTGAAAAAGTTTGTAAACAGCACAGTTGAAAGTAAAATAGAGCTATCAGTCAGATAGTGCTTTCTAGAAAGCTTGACATGAAACCTAGCATTTTCTGCTTCTCAGACTACGAGTGTATGAAGATGCCTTTATTCCAGTTTCATCGTTGAGTGCTAGGCCGGGAAGTATGTCGATGGTAATGCTTCGTTATCCTCTGGTTTCCGGTACTGTCTAATGTCATTTCTGATCTTTTAGATTTTTTCTCCAGTTTCTTTTATGCAAACGTTTAACATCTTTTATTCATATATGTATTGCAAAAAATTTTTTTGGTGAATCAACCCTGCTCTGATCAGCTATTTTTAATTCATTTTGCTGAGCGCTCAGTGTGCCCTTTGAGCTAAGAAATTCCATGCTTGAGTGATTAAATGCGTTCTTACTCTTCTTAACTATTTTCTCCCTACTTTTTTTCTCGCTCCCTTTCTCTTGAGTGCATTTTAATTTCTTTTTCAGCTGTAGAATATTCCGTTGTGGGCTTGAACTCTTTTGTCCGTTGTCACTTTTTATTATTATTTTTAAGTTTGTCTAAATTTAAGTTTTTAAACTTTCAATAGCTTTGGGGGGTACAAATAGTTCTGGTCTGGACTTTTAAGTGTGCCCGCCACCCCCACCTGTGCCCACTGTACCTGACTGGTGATTTTTTTGGTCCCTACTCATCTTTTTGAGACTCCAGTGTCCATTGTACGGTTTGATGTTTTTGCATATCCTTAGATCAGCTACCACTTATAGGTGAGAACATGCAGTGTTAGTTCTCTTAGGCTGCTGGTCTCCAGTTTCATCCAAGTTGCTGTAAAAGACATTTTATTCCTTTTGATGACGGAATAGTATTCCATTGTGTATATATACCACATTTTCATCATCCACTGATTGGTTGACAGGCATTTAGGTTGATTCCGCATTTTTGCAATTGTAAATTGTGTTGTGATGAACATGTGGGCACAGGTGTTTTTTTAATATAATGATCTCTGTTTCTTTGGTAGATACCAAGTTGTGGGATTGCTGAATCCAATGGCAGATCTACTTTTAGTTTGAGACATCTACATACCGCTTTCCATAGAGGTTGTACTAATTTATACTCCCACCAAGAGTGTATAAGTTTTCCCTTTTTTTCCACATCCACACCCGCATCTATTATTTTTTGATTTTTAAAAAAATTGTGGCCATTCTGACTGGTGTAAGGTGGTATCTCATTGTGGTTTTAGTTTGCATTTCCCTGGTGATGAGTGATGTTGAGCATTTTTTCATAAGTTTGTTGGCCATTTGTAATCTTCTTTTGAGAGATGTCTGTTCATGTTGTTTGCCCACTTTTTAATGGCTTTTTTTTTCTTGTTTGAATTCTTTGTAGATTCTGGATATTAGTCCTTTGTCGGGTGTATAGTTTGTGTATATCTTCTCCCATTCTGTAGGTTGCCTGTTTGCTCTATTGAGCTGTGCAGGAGCTTTTTAGTTCAATTAAGTCTCATGTGTTTATTTTTGTTTTTGTTGCGTTTGCTTTTGGGGGTTTTGCCATACATTCTTTGCTTAGGCCGATGTCCAGAAGGGTTTTTCCTAGGTTTTCTTGTAAAATTTTTATGGTTCATGTCTGACATTTAAGTCTTTAGTCTAACTTGAGTTAATTTTTGTGTATGGGGAGAGATAGGAGTCAAGTTTTATTTTTCTGCATGTAGCTATCTATCCAATTTTCCTAGCACCATTTGCTGAATAGGGCATCCTTACCCAAGTGTATGTTTTTGTCTGCTTTGTCAAAGATCAGTTGGTTGTAGCTGTTGGGGTTTATGTCTGGATTCTCTGTTTGGTTCCATCGGTCCTCGTGTCTGCCCTTGTACCAGTACCATGCTGTTTTGGTTGCTATAGCCTTGTAATATAATTTGAGGTCAGGTAATGTGATGCCTCCAGCTTTGTTCTTTTTGCTTAGGATTGCTTTGGCTATTCTGGCTCTTATTTGGTTCCATATGAATTTTAGGATTGTTTTTTCTAATTCTGTGAAAAATGTCATTGGTAGTTTGTTAGGGATTGCACTGAATCTGTAGATTACTTGGGGTAATATGGTCATTTTAATAATGTTGTTTCTTTCCATCCATGAGCATGGGATGTTTTTCCATTTATTTGTGTCCTCTACAATTTCTTTCAACAGAGTTTTGTAGTTTTTCTTGTAGAGATCTTTCATCTCCTTGGTTAAATATATCCTTAGGTATTTTAACATTTTGTCTGCCATTGTATATGTAATTGAGTTTTTTTTAATATATATTTTTTATTTTAAAATTGGGGGTACAGTTAAGGGTTAGGTATACAAATATTCATTGTGCAGGTACCCTTGTTGATGAGGTGTGCCCCCCCTTTCCCCAGACAGATATTGACTACCGTTAATCCCACCTCCCTTCCCCTCCCTGTTCCCCCCCATAGTTTCCCGCCACTATCAATCCTTTTCTTATAGTATTATGGTAGTTGTTCAAGGTCCACTTATGAGTGATAACATGTGATGCTCAGATCTTTGTTTCTGTGAGAGATCACTCAGTATTATAAACTGTAATTCCAT